>JAYMFT010118477.1:0-13324 GCA_038088735.1 Panulirus argus
TATATATATATATATATATATATATATATATATATTATACTTGATCGCTGTTTCCCATGTTAGTGAGGTCGTGCCAGGAAACAGACGAAGAAAGATCCATTCACTCAATGCACACATACATACATATATGTACATATATGCACAATACATACATATACATACCAACATATACATATATATATGCATATACATACACATGTACATATTCATACTTGCTCGCCTCCATCCGTTTCCGACACCACCCCGCCCCACAGGAAATAGCATCGCCATCCCTTACGTCAGCAAGGTAGCGCCAGGAAACCGATGAAAAGGCCACATTCGCACACACTTAGTCTCTAGCTGTCACGTGTAATGCACCAAAACCACAGCTCCCTATCCACATCCTGGCCCCACAGAACTTTCTATGGTTAACCCCAGACACTTCACATGCCCTGGTTCAGTTCATTAACATCATGTCGACCCCGGCATACCACATTTTTCCATTTCACTCTATTTTGTGCACGCCTTTCACCCTACTGCATGTTCAGGCCATGGGGACATGGAAGAAAGAGTACTTCCCACATATTCCCTGTGTGTCTTAGAGGGTGACTAAAAGGAATGGGAGCAGGGGGGGGTGGAAATCCTCCCCCCATTTTACTTTCCAAAAGAAGTAACAGAGCAGGGGCCAAGCATATATTTTTCCCTCTAAGGCTCAGTCATCTGCTCTTGACACTAATGAAGGAAATGGCAAATATGTATGAAAGAAAATATATATTTATTTATACGTTTTTTTTGATAAATGCTCATGATTGGGTAAAGCAATGTTTCTTAGAATCACTATAATTCTAAGTAATTGATTTTTGTAAGCCTTTTACAATTTGTTCATCAGGAGTGCATACAGAGAATAAATCTGGTACACTTGAAGTATAAAATATCATCCTCCAGGCACCAACCATAATTACTTTATTTTCAGTTTCCTGTCTTTTTTTCCTTTTTTTTTTTCAAATACTAATGCCACTTGTGAAAATTTCAAGGTTTTGCCTTGATAAAATAAAATAATAAAAAAAGGCCAATTGCCAATTTTGTATTTTGCTGGAAAAATGAAACTTTTCAGGGATGTTGGTGAAAATTCACCATGTATTCAAAGGTTTACTTAGCTAAAGAATTCATCATGCACTTTCACAGCTGCTGGATCACCCAGTTATAAAAGGTAATGATTTTAGGTAAATAATGATTTTAGGTAAATACATTAAGTATTATCACTGAGAAAAATGGTATTTCTTTATACCCCTGCCAGAGATTGCACAATAAAGAAAGCAGAGTCTATGAGGAAAAAGAAAAAAAATCAGGCCAGCTCGGCAACTGAGTGTCATCTTCAAGTGTGAGCAGAAAGTCAGGCAGATTTTGCTTGAACACTTACAAAGTAGACGTGAATTTGTAATGTCACTCAAATGTTCAGCCTGAACCTCTGCTGGATTTTGTACAAAGATATGAAAAATATTGCAACTTTTCAGTAAACCCTGAAATATTGGGTGAAATTGAAAAAGGGAAACCAGCAAAGGAATTAATGGTGGAAAGTTAAGGAGACTGTAATCTGTTTAGTTAAGACAGGTTCAGAAAACTTTCAAATCTATAGAGGGAGCTATAAACATTCTCTAGTTTCAGGCTAGGTCCCAAGGTCTCAATATACTTCACACTAGCGCTGCACGTTTACATCTTTGTTGATGAAATATGTTGCGAGGGAAAAATACATATTTTTTGCCACAATTGTCCAAAAAAGTTTACATAAAATTTCTTTTAAATAAAAATTCATCAACAAAGATATTTCTATAAAAAATCACGGTGAAAAATATTTTTTCAAATGCATTTGTAAAAAGTTAAACTTTATTTATAGAAAACATAACTGTTCTGTTAAATTACCTATGTATATACATTTCATTTCATTATCATTAAAACATAAAGAAAACAAATACAGATAAGACGACAAATAAAGCAGGAACAACTCCAAACACTTGCATCCTGGGTCTCGAGGTCACATTCAGTCAGTCACCATCAGCAACAAACATGTTTATAAATTAATAAAAAACTGCTTACCATGTCGAGGTCATCTGACTTCCACAGTATAACTTCAGTGTGTAAATACTATTACCTTAAACATAGAGGACAGTACAACAATTTTTGGGCTCCACTCCTGCCTGTACAACCGATGTAGGTGCTTTATAGTTGTCAAGTCACTGTCCTAATCTTCAATGGTATATATATATACAGTTTTCACATTGTAACACTGGAAACAGTGCCTTAAAACATGTTAAATACCAAATGATCAAAATCAAAGTCTATATCCACCAGGCACCAATAGTCTCTGTCTACTGACAAAGTTGGACAGATCTGTCAAACATATGATAAATGTCCAGCCACCAGCTATACAAGTAACACATATGGAAGCCTGTAATACCAAATTCTTGACCACATGGAGGAGGAAGAGAATAATGGTGTTGGGAAATCTCATTCACAGTGAAAATTAGGGTAAATCTTGGCCCCTACACAAAATTAAGGTAACTTGAGTAAACTTTCAGTTCAGCTAAGCATCACTCAACTCTTAAAATGATCCTGCAAGGAAGTTTAAAGCTTAGAGAATAAAATAAAACATGTG
The DNA here is from genome assembly GCA_038088735.1 of Panulirus argus. Lineage (NCBI taxonomy): Eukaryota > Metazoa > Arthropoda > Malacostraca > Decapoda > Palinuridae > Panulirus > Panulirus argus. Next base: position 2,633 of record JAYMFT010118477.1, read on the forward strand.
GAGCATGACATCAAATAAGGCAAAATTATATATCACTAAAAATGTGGTGGTAAACTAACTGTAGGTGATACACATGCAATTTTCAAAAGAACTTTTATTTTTTAATTAACTTCATATTTTCCGCATACACATAAAATTTGTAACAAATGGCTTACTTAATATCATTCAATAAAAGATAATGCTCCAGCAATATTACCAGTTTAGTACTCTCTAAATACTACATTGCAGGACAAAATCACTCAATATCCAAAGAAAACAGCAATACAGTTAAACTAGATTCTACCTGGGTAAGGTTTTCATAGGTTTTGTTATTACACATGTTTCACTTAACTATACAGTGACCCTACATCTTCCTTGATCTTCATACTCCTCCCCACTGTTTTACTTGTTACTGTAAAATTACTTAAGTGTCCTTGTAAATCACTTTTATTAAGCTTTAAGTGTCCACTGATAAGATTTTCTTCCACTATCATACGTCAATGTAATGCCCTCAAAATACACATTTGCCCATTTCCAAAAGATTTCCCTTCCATTATGCACTTCTGAAGCGACACCCTGCTAATCAAGTGAAGGGATTCCGTATCCCGGTATCTTAAAACATGCAACTGGGAGATGCACATACAAGATGCAATACCACACCAACAACCACACTGTACCAGGTCAACGGTATAACACCCAATCCCTTGGGGCAAAGAGTCTCCGATATGAACGTTAATTTATTATGTTACGCCTTCCATATATTATGGATTATATCTTGGCACTGAAAACTTCGAAAAGTACCATAATGCACGCTAGCAAGCAAGCAACTGTGTTGAAGCTGGTGATTAAACACCGGTGCTTATGGCAGTATAGATTGAGTGTCAACAACCAACCCTAAAATGCAATAAATTCCATCCCTTTTTCATGCCGCCTTTATACCACATACCAAAAGCAGCCACTAGCAACAGCTGATCTAGGTACACAGTGCAGACCACTTGCATCAGTGACCTGTCAAATCGCCGACCCTCTCCTGACTCATCCGGGCAAACTGTATTTTCCTCCCATGACTACCGTGATGCCCGGACATACTGTCATTACCCGTGATACTAAACAACAACCCTTACTTACCACAATGTTCTCTAGAAAAGCAATAGCTGAAAGCGTGTAAGCAGGGGAAATGGGATTGTTTTCCGTCAACTACCGCATTAACGCCATTTGCACTGTTTCACCACCCACTTTTGCGGCGCTAGAGCCATCTAGCGGCGGCCCGGTCAACCTCCCCTCCAGCCATCCTCACCTTTAGAGTTAATACTCGTTATCAGTTTCAGTTGTATTTAGCGCCTTTGCATTTAAATAATTCTCATAGTAGAATATTTTGATAGAAAAATAATCCTAGAGGAGTATATTAGCATTAATTGGTTTTCTATGGTAGTCAAGACAGAATCAATAAGCTCCATAGAAAATGGACTTAATAAAGAGGGCGTATCTTTAAAAGATGAACAACTGTTGCCTCCACAAATATACCACTCGAAATATATACTAAGCTCTCTAAGACAATGCATTTGATGAATTAGGTGCGTATATTTTGACATTATGTGAGTGAAGCACTAGCATCCTAGCTAAAACATATCTATACATAAATAAATACGTAGAAACATACAGTAATATATATATATATATATATATATATATATATATATATATATATATATATGGAGAGTTTTGCTCTACTGAAACCCCATTTGTTTAGGTGTCAATTGATACCACAGTTTCTTGAATTTCTTGACACATCCATCACTTCTCTTGACTTGTTGCATTCGTTCTGTGCTCCGTAACCAGAGGTATTTTCCCCTTTCTTTTTCTTAGACTATTTACACTTTCCTGTTATATGCCCTCTAGTTGATCAGTTTCTTTCGACTGCAAAGAATCGTTCCCTGTTGACATCGTCAAATTCATTACGGAACTTTAGTGTTGTGCCCGTGTGTCTCCCTCATCTTTTTTCTTCCATCGTGAGCAAGGCTGTAACTGCTCATCTATCCCAGTATCATAAATTGGTGGGTTGTTTGGGCTTCAGGCAACTCGGCTGCCGGGGTCATTAAGGCCGTCAACGTCATGCTACATCCAACAGCCGAAATATCTTGAACATTTTCCTCAGATCTTAAGGAAAATTCCCAGACCACATAGACTCTCACTATGTATGTAGCCCATAAGGATGGCAGACTGTTTACTTAGGCATTAGGCCAAATGAGTCTAATATCACAGTAGTTTTCTTTCAAGCACGAGTTTTGTAGCGCTCCATCGGACCGTCTACACCAAAGTTATGTGACCTGTTGAAGTACAGTGACCAAAAATAGTCCTCCTTATCGTAATTTGGGTCTAACATATACTTTAAATATTTCCTAATAACTTTATCCAAACACTTTAAGACATTCACTAATATTCAATGCTCTTCCGTGACAGTACGGATGCGTTTATATGGATATATGTCAACCCATCGGTCCAGTAGCGATATATTCAGTCGGTATACGTGTAAGCACAGTGCAACCAAGAAAACTATAAAGATATCTTGCTGCAGATTCGTCTATCAAGTTAATGAAGTCTAGATTTCGTAAAATTTGAGCACATATTCTGAATATTGAAAACGCTGATCCTCTCCCTGGCCGCCGCCCTGAATTCAAAGTTTGTTTTGGTAGCACTAACTACACGCCCGTGTTGTCAATCCTGAACCGCTGCCCTTTGTGTAAGTGTTAATATATCATACACAAGTGGGCCCACTCTATTTTCCCGGGCCCTCCTTCGGAATATTATTCCTACACAGCACGTAAGGGCCTCCTTGTTGTCCTCTTGCCTTAGGCTGAATCAAGCTTATGCACTCTAATGGGTAATGCGCCCGTCACAGCCCCTTCCATGGGAAAATTCGTATGAGTGACATCCGGACAGGTATCTTGGTCAGGTTTCACGTCATTAGATTCAGCCTTCGTCAATGAATTCGGCTGGAATGTATTTCGTCAATGATGCAATCTGTCTTGACTCTCTTTGTAGTCATGACAATCCTCCATGATACTCCACATTTTCCATGATCTTAGCGTCATTTGCGAAACACGTTCAAGCATTGACATCAGTTCTCCAGGCAAGTTATTTACAGAGATCAAGAGAATCGGCCCTGCCTCTCTGGGAGTCTGATTTACTTTTCATTTTAACCCGCCAGGTCCAGACTCCAGCGAGGACGTGACATATACATAGTGTGTCCTAAACTACACACAGTCCAACCATCAGTCTCATTCTGTCAGCCTAGAAAATTCGACATTGTCACTCGCCTGAATGGTGTCTCCATTGCAACTGCTCAGACATTTTCTTGATTGTTTTCTTTTCCAACAGATTTGTGGTTTTATGGTTTTCCTCTTACAAATATGCAGGAAAGTTGCTTTCTTCCATTCCTCTGGTGACAATCACTTGATTTATTAGTTATTTTGGCTTTAGGCCTGTCGACTATGGGGGTCATTTAAGCCGTCAACTTCATTTTGCTACCACCAATCGAAAGACTTAAAACCTTTTCTAGGTGTCCTAAGGCCATACAGGATCTCACTGCATGGATGGACATCGATCGACTGCTCTTCAAGTATATCGACCGTTTCTGGGGACTCCTTGAGTACACAGGACGCGCTACCACCTCACCCATACGGTTCACACGAGGATAAGTCATTCCCCATCCGATGACATTGTTTCCCATGATCTTGTTCTCCACTCCACCTTAGTAGTGCTAGGAAGAATGTCTTCGATTTATACAAAATACTGAACTTTGCACTTAGCTCCTCACATTACACCTCTTTAGAAATCTTTCTATATGTCCTTCATCTAATTAACCGTTTTCGGACATACATTTTGGGAGAGTTTAGCTTTCCTTGCCCACATATTTCTCACCAACTTCCTTTGCTCGTCTTCCCTTATTCTGCTGCATTCATTATATGCTTTCATTTACATTTCAAACTCTGCTTGTCTGTGTGTCTTCTTTATCTCATGCATATATTGTCTTCTATTGTCCTCTTAGATCTACTGAATCAACTTTTTGTCTATTTTCTCTCTCTCTCTCCTCACCATTGGCAACATCCTCTTGCTGTAAACGCTGCAGAAGCTCTTGCTTCGCCGTCCCATACGCCGACTGTGGAGTTCCGTCTCGTCTATGTTTCTTGACAAACTGCTCCCCTCTAAATTTTTCTTCCTGGGATGTCCTTAAGGCATTGGGGTTCGTCTCTCCTCCCTTGGTTCTTACCTCACTCACCACTCCAGCTTAAGAAGTGCGTGGTGATCGCTCGTCCTCCGGTGAGCACTACACATGTCTCCAGTTGCTCAGCTGGTAAAGACCCGGCACAGTACTCAGGTAGTCTTTTGAACATAGAAGTGGTACAGTTCGCCCAGTAGGCTCTTTCTCCTCCTCCAGTACGCAAGAGTAAAAAGCCATTTTTGCCCTTTGTAATATTCCTTGTGAGCTTTCCATCATCATGATGGTTATTATTCATTTCAAGGCACGTAAATGGGCCCTTCTTAAAATTTGTTCCAATAGCAAAAATTCCTTAAATGCGACCGCACTATACCACAAACCTCACGTAATTTTTAGGTGATAAGTTCGGCATGGGATCCTTTTCGCAACGTGATTCTTTTTACTTGTTTGCATTGATGCAGTAGTCAATGTGGTCTGTTTATATTCCTTCCCGTCTTTTTCATAACTACATTTTCCGTAGTTAGGTTTTCTCAACAATCCGTCGGACGAATTGCATATTGTTAAATCTCTGCAATATATCGTCTTCTTAAACAGCTCTTCTCTCATTATTTTAGCATCGTCAGCAAACGTATTTAGACATTATTTAAATTGATTTGGTGCGTCATTCACACAAACCAGAAATAACAAAGGTCCTTACACTGAGTCCTACGGAAAAGGTCCTTACACTGAGTCCTAAGGAACATCACTCGTCACTCATTACTGCTCGAGGCTAAACTGCGAGCTAAGAATCACCTTTGGCGAGACTGTATCACTGGGAATACAGTCTCATCAAAGAACTTTTCAATCCAAAGGAGTGTACATTTTCCTGCTGCTAAAAGTAACGCAGCCGTGGGCTCCTGAAGCCCTTAGAAAGTTGTTTGTACACTAGGACTCTTTCCTACAAACTGGTCCCATGAAAATTATAAATAAACTTAAATAAATCATATCTTAACAGTACGTATTGGATGAGAGCTCCACCTTCGTAGGGCCCCACATCTTGTTCTTTATTCCTGTAACGCAGACTTACGACTGTTCCAATTTTTGTTTTTTACTTTCTCTTGGCTTAGCTTGTTGCACGCGTCCACAACTCTGTTGTTAAAGATATGCTTCCCCAACGTCCTTATGCCTAACCTCCAGGCGCACACTCTCACCCTGTACCATCTCCATTTCGTGTACCTCGAGCTATTTTGGTGAGCCGCCGCGCACCGTTACGCCCATTGGTGCGTATATGAGGGTGAGCGTGTAAAACTAGTAAACTGTTTGATGTCATGTGAACACCAAATACTTATAAATTTTTCAGAGGGACCCCAGGGCACTTGGCGCACGACTTAAAGCAGATTATTGATCTGGGAAAAATCTCTTGCTGCTGGTGCCATCACTCGGGATGTGGATAACTGGTTCTACCTACCAAGTACCACTAACAGAACCCAAATGTAGCACCAGTGGTATTTGTACCACAGGATGGGAGACCCTGCCCTAAAACCCCCTCTTCTGCCATTAAAGAACTGTTCAAGATTGATGTCTTTACGGCCTGTGTATAATTACCTATATGCAGTTACTTATTCCAACAATAAAGGAAGAGAGTAAAGAGAAGCGAGTCGTGGGTCCCCTTCAACTTCCTTTACCATGAAGTAGCTTTTTAAAAATGTGTGCGTTGCTGCTGACATTCAGGTCATTGTCTCTTGCAACCGTCCATCACCTTTATGCTGAGGTCGGACTTCTTTACGTCCTTTCCAACCAGCTTCTTGCTCTGTCATCTGGTTACTCTGTCATCGCATCTCATGAAAGACTGTTCATTGTCTCTAGCTAAAAGATTAAGAAACCTGAAGGCTGTAATCAGGTCACTCTCTTCTCTCATCCATGGTGGGCAGTTCAGTAGCCCCCAGCTTCTCACTGCAGCTCAGCTCTCTTAATTCAAGTAACATTTTATCTGCCTTTCTCCGGACCCTCTCCACCAAATCTTCGCGCTTCTTCAAGTGCGGTAACCAGTACTGAGAATCATAATCCAGTTTCGTGAATGATTCACTAAACATATCCGTACCCAACGTATACTTACATGCGGTTTTAATGTTTGCCGGGACACAGTATGCCTCCTGAACAATTCTTATGTAGAGCTGTGTCGTCATGTTAGATACAATGTCGACCTCTAGGTCTCTTTCACATACAAATTCCTGTAGCTGATTTCCCGCCAGATACTAGTCGTTCTGCGGCCTTCTTTCGCTGTGGCCTAATCTCATTGTTTTGCGTTTGGATCGAATTTCATCAACCATTTATGAGACCAAGTTTGGAGTTTGTCAAGATCCCCTTGTAAGTTGATGAAATCATACACCTTTCCTTCTCTCGTGATCTTGGCGCCATCATAGATTCATTAGCATATGCCAAGAAGAGCAGAGGGCCAAAGGTAGAGTCCTGAGGCACGCCACTGGTGATCCCAGCCCAATGTTCCTCTGGCCCATGTCCCCTGCTCCCTGCCAGTAAGGTAGTGCTTTACCCAGTGGAGAAGTCTACTACTTATTCCTACCTGTAGATCCAGCTTCCAAATCCACCTCTGATGTTGTACAGTGTCAACCGCTTTCTGAAAGTCCAAGAACGTAAATTCGAAGCTGACTTTGTCTTAGAAGTTTGAGAGATGTGTAATGCATGATCTTTCTTTCAGTCTGTGTGGCCTCCCATTGAAGTTGTGTATGTGTGTGTGTGTGTGTGTGTGTGTGTGTGTGTGTGTGTGTGTGTGACTACTATTTGTGTGTTACGGGGAGAGAGTTTTACACTCGTGTTGCTTCGTCTCATAACCTTTTATATATACGACTACCTTATGCACCACATTCCCCCCTCCTTACGCCAGGTCCCTATTCATCAATCAGTCTCAATGGAAAGAATGAACAGCTCGGCTGGCTGTGAGCCGGCTGCTCTGTCGGAATTTCGAAGCTTGGGGCATTCGACTGATGGGTCGTCACGCTAACCACTGCACTACGTGTGATTACCTATTTGTACTGTACAACCGTAGGACCTCGTCTCTCGAACATTCTCCATTATCATATAATCTTTAAACAGTATGCTGTTCACAATTATTGCATTGATATTCAGTATATTCCATTTATCCACTATTCTTGTACTATAACAGTCCTTCTCTGCATTCTTTCCAACAAGTTTCTTCTTAAATTTCATGTTATGTCTCCTGATTGTTGTGTCCCAGCATCTCTCGAGGATCTGTCTACTACCTACACCCTACATGAGTTTAAAGGTCTTGATTAGGTCGCCCGTCACTCATCTCTCTTCCATGATGGACAGGTTTAAGACCTCCAGCCTTTATTGTGACTCAGCTCTTAATAACGGGACCACCTTTGTTGCCCTCGTTTGGAACTCTGATAGTTCTTTGTGTTTCCTTTGGTGCTGTGGCCAAACTTGGGAAGCGTATTCAGCATGCTGAATCGTCCCTTATCCGTATAATTGAATGTTATTTAATTATTTGCCAGCAGACAGTTTGTCTCCTTTACCTGGCGACAGGTTAGGGACGATGTCAGGTCTCGTGTCCCTCTCAAACACAGATTCGTGCAGCTTATTCCCCGCCACATGATAGTGGTACTGAGATTCTCTTTCACTGTGATTGCCATTTGTGTGTTATGAGGGAGGGAGTTGGGCACTCGAGTTGCCCCGTCTTCTGAACCTTGTATATGTGTATCATGTCGTTACTCCTGTTATGTATGGACACCCCTAACTTATATGTGTGTATGTGTGTGTGTTAACCTATTTGGTTGTATGAGGAGAGAGCTATACACTCGTGGGTCACCATCTCTTCGCCGCATTTTCCTAGCTAAAGGTTTCTGAATTTCCCAATACTTTTAGCCTCTAATATTTTTTCCTATAACTTATTCCATGCACTAAATACCCTCTTACTGGAGACGTATCGTCTCCCGTCCCTCTTGCCCACCTGCCAATTGTAACCTCAGTTGCTTATTCTTCCTGTTTTCTTGGAATCGATCAACACTAACTAGTATTTACCATCACCGCTTTTAATTCCCTTTCCGATAAAATGGGTGCTTAAAGATCTCTCGTCTCTCTGGAACTCATCCTTCTTAATTCTGGCACCATTCTCGTCATACAGTGTTGGACCTTCTCATGAATGCCAGTGTGGTTCCTAACGGGAGACTCAAGCCACTGGTGCGTAGTTTATTTACACGAATGTAATTTTCAGTCTAAAATAAAATTTTCCTTTTTGACAGCCCATTCTAATATGATTCTCTGTGAATAATATCAACTCTTGGGTTGCTTTTTCAAGCTGATTATTGTAGCTGTTTATTATCACTATGATATGTGAACTATGGTTTATTGTTCCCGTTTCCTGTCCATATTGACTGAAATTTGTTTCGGCTGACGTTCATCACTCATATGTTCAGAAGCTGCTGCAGCTCATCCAATATCTGCATTCTCGACTGCTTCTTACCTCTTTCGTAAGTCTAAAACCATCTATAGATATTTATAGATATGATCTAAGCACACACACACACACACGCGGTTTAAACTACAAGATTCATGTCAGCACTATCATTAGATCCTCCTCATACCGTCTCTACTTTCTCCGCCGAGTGAGGTCACTCGGATTCCCACAATCTGAGCTCAGGAATGTCTGCATCATATATATTCTAACTAAGCTCACCTGCGCCTCCCCAGCCTGGTCATCTTTCCTTGCAGCTACACAGAGGGACCAGCTAGAAAGAGTGCAGAAAAAAAAGCGTGTAGAATCATCCTGTGCCTATCTTACACCACTTCCCAAGAGGCCCTCATCTCGCTGAACCTGTCCATCTTCTCCGACCAATGCCGGCAGGTCACACGGCAGTTTGGCAATAAACTGCTGACTCCACCCGTCACCGAGACCTCCTTCCACCGACGCCCCACCTCCCCACAGACCCGCCGTTCGTCGCCAATTCGCCTTACACCAATCAGAGTTCGCACGGAGATGTAAGAATAGTCCTATACCTACCATCGTGAACGTCCATGAACAAGTGCATACCTAAGCAAGTAAACTGATTAGGTTTCTCTTACCTAAGTTATATGGTGTGCTAACAACTATATTACTGCAACGCAATCAACATGTAACTATTCGCCACTAAATGTTCAGCAAATCATCGCCAAATGCATAATGTAATTATAAACCATGATATTTACTCTGTAAAGCTTCTTGCAACTTTGGTTCTGCAGGTGTGTGCTTCACCCCCGTGCTATTCCAAGGGGTAGAAATAGCCAGCACCACCTTGACCTTATTTTCATGACCTTCCAATTCTGTGATAACTGTATTTTCAGCCGAATGGATTCCTAGATTTAATAAACAGATTATCATTATTATTATTATTATTATTATAATTACTATTATTATTATTATTATTATTATTATTATTGTTATTATTATTACACAATAAGGGAGGGGAAGGGAGGGGTGTCGGGCTGGGATACGTCTCATTGAAAAACATGGCGGGTTGTGGCTGACTGACTACTGTCCACATTTGCGTAGCAACAGTTCGAAATCTAAAGGCTCTTCATCCTGGTTAAGGCATCTTAGAGAGTGGGATTCTTGGGGTTTGGAAGTGAGGTGCGTTGTGGTGTTCCAGTTGTGTGGCGCCTGCAGAGAGCCGCTGATGTTGTGGGGAAACAGAGATGCCAAGTGAGGGAGGGATGGAGTCGAGGGGTAACAGAGACGCCAGTCGAGGGAGGATGGAGTCGAGGGGAAGCAGAGACACCAGGTGAGAGAGGGATGGAGTCCAGGGGAAAAAGATCTAAGGTGAGGGAAGGATGGATTTGAGGGGAAACAGAGATGCCAGATGAGGGGGGATGGGAGTCGAGGAGAAACAGAGATGCCAGGTGAGGGAGGGATGGAGTCGAGGGGAAACAGAGACGCTAGATGAGGGAGGATTGGAGTCGAGGGGAAACAGAGATGCCAGATGAGGGATGGATGGAGTCGAAGGGAAACAGAGACGCTAGATGAGGGAGGATTGGAGTCGAGGGGAAAAAGATATTCCAGATGAGGGATGGATGGAGTCGAGGGGAAACAGAGACGCTAGATGAGGGAGGATTGGAGTCGAGGGGAAACAGAGATGCCAGGTGAGAGAGGGATGGAGTCGAGGGGAAACAGAGAAGCCATGTGAGGGAGGGGTGGAGTCGAGAGGAAACAGAGACGGCAGGTGAGGGAGGAATGGAGTCGAGGGGAAACAGAAATGCCAGGTGAGGGAGGGATGGAGTTGAGGGGAAACTGTCAGGTGAGGGAAGGATGCAGTCGAGAAATAGAGACGCCAGGTGAGGGAGGGACAGAGTCGAGGGGAAACAGAGATGCCAGATGAGGGATGGATGGAGTCGAGAGGAAACAGAGATGCTAAGTGAGGGAGGGATAGAGTCGAGAGGAAACAGAGATGCCAGGTGAGGGAGGGATGGAGTCGAGGGGAAACTGTCAGGTGAGGGAGGGATGC
>JAYMFT010118488.1:0-27419 GCA_038088735.1 Panulirus argus
ATATATATATATATATATATATATATATATATATATATATATATATATATATCTATCTTATCTTACCTTCGTGCCCCATGAGTCCCCTTTCTCGTTATGAGGCTCTTGCAGCACTCGAGAAACTGGCCATGTCCACCTGTCGGGACCACAGGTTATAAAGTATCTTGATGTGTGTGTCTATGTGCAGACAGTGCAGGGCAATTGAGTAATAAGTGCTTGGTATCTTCTTTTTATGTACATATATTTATGTATGGTATTTATTTATTTTTATATATTTATAATTACCTCAACCAATATTTATGAGTCTTGATGTTACCCAGGACCTCTTTCTAAAGACTCCTACAGCCAAAGCAGCACTACTTCTAGTAGCAGATAAAAGTAGACTCCTTTGGATGAAGAAGTTCTTAAATGAAACTATACTGTACTCCCAGTGATACAGTTTCACCAAAGGTGATTTTTCACTCGCAGAGTAACCTCTTGCATACTGAGCCTGGCACTCCCATTCTAAGAAAGGGTCCTAGTGAATCTAGGACCTCTTTCTAGGAGCTCCTGCAGTTCCAAGGCTGCAGTACTTCCAGTAGCAGGGAAGTAATGGACTCGTTTGGAAAGTGAATTTCTTTGATAAGACTGTACTACTAATGACAAAGCCTCACCAAAGTTGACTTTTCACCTGCGATGTAACCTAACGGAGATGGAGTCCAGTAACTCCTATGTATTTGCTTACTTCCTGCCTCTGGAGTCCCATGTAATTTTATGAGATAACTGCAGAGCAGTGTTATTTTGTAGTGTTAACTTGGCCTGAATATCATTAACAATTATTATTTGTGTTATTATCTTAAACATATTGATATTAGTAAAAGAGTTATGTAAAAGTGTTCTTATCTTCAACATGTATCGGTAAGAGTTATGTAAAAGATGTTTGTAAATGAAGGACTCAGTGTAACAGGGTAGTCATGTGTACAACATTTAAAAGAAGTTTTATGTCTCAGCTAATGTTTGAGTACTAGCAGCTTTTGTTTTGATAATGCTGTTTAGTGTGATGTAGATGGGTGTTAGTCATCGGATTGTGGTGTGGTTGATTAACATCTGTTAGTGATGCAGTTATGAATAAGAAGCATGATGGAGAATTATTTCTGATAGCAAAAATGTTGTCATTTTTGTCCCATATAGAGTATTGAATCGGTTGCTTTATCTCTCAGTTCTAGTTTACATCTTAATATCATATACAAATAGGAAAAGATGTATAATTTTTGTATGGTGTCATACATAAGACACATGAAGCATATTTCTCATTGTATATGATAGAAATTTGGAAAGGGTCATACACAGAACTGAGATAGAGAATGAACATAAAGCTCATCTGTTGAAGGTTAGATTGAGTCTCATGATTTGTTGTTTCTAACTAACATAGTTTATTGCTTTTTAATGATACTTGTATTGAAATTTTATTTAATCCTGTGATTTACCTTACTATTCACACATGAGCTTTGTGAAAAGTTGTTTTCTTGTAAACTTACAAAAGTTCCTATTTTTTCTCATTTTTGTGACTAACCTGTATGTCATATGTGTGCAGGCCGCTGGGTCAGATCCTGTCGCCCTTGCAGAGCTATCTACAGATCCCCGGCAATGTCTCTGGGCAGTCCTCCACCGGCTTCCACAACAACCAACGCCAGCCTGACCTGCCTCCATACTAACTAGCACCACACCCTATCAGTACTTACATATCACAACCACTCACGCTCCAGCATTGAAGATGTTCTCAATTACTTAATACTAACATTTATTATGGTTTGATGTTTATATATTTTTTGTTTTGTATTTCACATTATCAGCTAGTTTCTACATCTTTGATACTTCTCATCTCAGTGTGTTACACATATTAATCCTTTTTTTCTTTGATACAGTAAACTCTCCTCTGTGGACTCCCTCATTGTCAGAACCTCTGTAATTTGATTTCGGGATGGGTTCAGATAAAAGCCCAGGTTGTGAAAGGTTGACTTAAAGACCATGAAGTTCCTTTCATTTTTTTTCAGGCCTGATGATATTAAAAATAGGTGTAGTTGAATCATCTAGTGATCATAAACCTGTTTCTTAAGCTGAAGTACATATTGTAGTAGTCAAGAAAAACATTTGAAGATAAGAATCCCCCTTTTCAGCTGCAGAAGGAAAAGTAAACTTAGTTATCTTTCACATTATTTCTCTACTGAGGTAGCACTTGCTTGTTAGGAGTTTAAAAATTGTGGTTTACTGTGCAAGATAAGGTATATCCTTGGGAATTCACCCCCAGTGTACCATAATATATGAGGTCAGCAGATGCTCATTCAAAGGTCATAGTGACAACACAATAATCTCTTTGGGCCATTGATATTACAGCATGGAGGTGATACTGAACTTGGCAACCCCTTGCCCAGTGTGTTTTATGTTTGTTAATTGTTGTTGTTTAGGCCTTGCTTGACAATGGCTTGCATTGTTTTCACTTCCCTATTTAACCTTCAGTTTTAAGGCCAGATGGTTAAAATATTCTTTTATTTTTGGATTGTCTGTAAGCATCATAAACACTAAGTCGTATCTTGAGATCTAGGCCACTTGGAGATAATACCTGTGTCAGCTTCCACAGCATAGTCAGGACTTGTATTTTATTGTGATGATCAGACAACCTATTACTTTTTATTCATGCTTTGTATCTTTTCTTTTTATTTTAGAGTGATTCTATATCTTTATTATTTCAAATAGGCAGACAACAACAAAAGTTCAAAGTGACCAGAGGATGTGCTCTTAATTTTATGTAGAGGAATTGGTGGACAGTTAATCTAGATTTTATGGGTCCATATTATTATCCAGAGAACAGGCCATCAATGTGACAGTGATCTCTGCTGGACTGAGACTGGTTGATATTATAACAGACGCTCACTGGTATATGCTGATTTTTCCCAGGATGGGGAAGTTCTTGAGAATTAGTGTAAGCAGGCAAGAAACCTTACAATTCAGAATGGTGCCATTTGGACAAAACATATCACCACAGATTTTTATCATATTAGTTTCAGCCTTTTTAACCAGGCTAACATCAATAACTGGTAGTGGTGGCTTTTTTTTTTATGGAGTTGTTATTCATCACAGACACAAAAGAAACTTATGACTGGCCATTTACCTAGTCATAGATATTTGCAAAAGAAAGATTTCTTTTCATTATGTAAAATCTAAACTTGCTTCAGAAAAGAATTTCACTCATTTCATGGTCAGATGGTGCTCCCAAACAGGTTTGCTTAACCTTTCATAAGACAAGTCCTTATATTATATGGGGAAGAATGTGCTTTTCATTAACTTGCTATGATAGCTTTAGTATCCAATGAAAGTTTAATCCAAGGTTCTACTCTTTCCTTTAAAGTTTTAGAAATATCAAATTCCACAATTATGGACTGTATACATAGTCCACATGTGACAAGGGATCCCAGCTTGCTCATTTTCAGAAAAGTCCTCGTGACATGTTTAATTTCAGTTAATCACCTCTCTCTTGGTTTTAAGTTTCAGCTGATAAAGCAAATACAGGAGCTGACATGACATTCTTGGCTAGGCAGCATTTGGGTATAAACATCATCATTTTGACAGTGAAAATTTGAGAACAGTCAGCCAAAACCATGAGCAGAGTTAAGCAATTCCATCCCTTTATGAGTGATCTGTTATGCTTACACATATATCACACTCCTGTAAGGAACCCTTGATTTATAACCTGCAGTAAAAAAAAAAAAAATATGTGATAGAAACAAGAGCTTCTCTTTGGAAGGTAAAATGATTAGAAGTTATGCAGGTTTCTCCTTTCTATAAATCATTCTTTTTTGTTGATGTGGGTCAGAAAACTAGAACTGTATGTCTGTTCCAGTGCAATCAGCAAGTTTTTTTTTTATGAGATAAGGGAGAGAAGGCAGAATGGTTTGTATATGAGCTGAGAGAGCATTTTAAAGATTCATGAAGGCTTTGCACAACAGTTTTTTCAAGGACCACTAGGAATTCATTTAAGTCTAAGATTTTGTTACAGGAAAAAGAAGCTGCGTGAGGGAAAATCAAATGGTTTTGAAGCAATTTTGGCAAGAGAATCATAAGTTTGAAGATTGCTATTTTTGAGTAACATTAATCCAGACATAGAGTTTGTGGCTAATGTGAAAAAGCTGAATTTGGGAATAGCCTGTCTGATAAAAATTTCTTTTAAGAAACAATCCTGTTGTCTAAAGACTCACAAAGATATTTTGGTCTGACAGAGATTTACTTAGAATATTGATTAGTTTTTCAAGTTGCCTTTAAGCCTTATCAGCATGTTACCTTCATAGTTGGATCAGGAAGTTGGAATACTTTGCACAGCAATGGCTCGGTACCAGGGCCTATGATGTAAGGATGATGGTATATGCCTTAGCTCTCATAAGGAATCTCTTGTTGCATTAGATTAGCACAGGGATCTTTAGCATTCATGTGACTCCTTTGTTTGATATATACTGCTATTCGAAGAAGACAGTTTAGAATGAGGCTTAAACATCATAAAGGTTAGTTCCTTTATTTAGTATTCCTAGAGTTTTATGAGGCTTAAACATCATGAAGGTTAGTTCCTTTATTTAGTGTGTTGTCTGTCCATCATTTAATCATTATCTGATTGCCCATCTGTTGTCAGGAGTCTCACTTTAACTTGCAATTTAACCTTTGTGTCAACTTGAAAATTCTGAATGAGATATTCAATAAGATTTACATAGCTGTCTCCCAGCATCAGAAAAACTGAGAACCAAAAGACCCATAACTCTGCTTTGGAGTTTTTATAAGTTATGCCATGTATAGAATGGTTTTAATCTGTAATGTAACCTTCCTCATAACTTAAAAAATATTACAACCTTTGGCCATGAAACTTTATAGTTTTCCCCAACGTCTGCATGATTGAATAGCACAAGACCCATAACCCTCATTTGATATACTTACCGGTTATGAAAAAGTTTAATCTGAATGGTAACCTGGTTCATAACTAAAGAAAAGCCCCCCTTTGACCATGAATTTTTATTGAGTGATTTTCCAGTATCTAAAGAATCAAATGACATAAAAGTCCCATAACTTTGATAGAAAGGTATGACAAGGAACTTAACCCACATCATAATTAAAAGAAAATATCACCTTTGGCCATGGAACATAATACAGATGTTTTGATATTTCCAAACAAAACTTCTTCCTATTGTTATTTCATATTTAATAATTTTACTACATGGAACAACCTTTTTGCATAATGAGGAATTTTATATAATCCAAACATAGTTTTTGCCCAATAAGTCCAGTTTGAGGAGAGTTTATTGTCCAATCTTTTTTATTATATATTATATATAGTATGATACATTATAATGTGACCTCTTCTGCAGTATTTGCTGCACACTTTTATAAACATAGAGATGTAATCTCTGTTTCTGATTGTTCTCTCTCTCTGTTATATGGATTACAGTTTCACGAGAAAAGGCAGTCTGTGCTTGAGACTCATCTACACGTAGTACTAGATTGATAGGATTATTCTGCAGTAATTCATAACCTGCTAGATAGTTGTTGGTTACAGTGAAAGTAGATTGTAGTGAATTATATACCAGAGCAGGTAATGAAAATAGCTCATACATTTTTGTTGATGTTTTATGAGTATGTAATGAAACTACCTCTTGATATACAGTATAATGAAAATGGTGCAGCAACTGCTTGCATACTAATCTTTGTACCCTGAGTAAATGTTTTGAAATCAAAAGATGAGCTGTATAGTCTCATGAAGTACGGATACCAGGATTCTTATAATGTAATAAATGCAGAAGTAATTCTGTAATTATTTTGGCTTACCATGATATGTAAGAAGTTGTAAAAACTAAGAATCTTCCCCAAATTTCTGGATTTCTTTACCCATAACCTTTATTTACAGTGTGTTAAATTGAACAACATTATAGTTGATTCAGAAATTAAATCACAGGGCTCATGGGATATGCCCATATTTTTCCAAGTTAATGAATATTTACTTGTGGGAATTTCGTAACAATTGAATAATGCTTTTGGTTAAAGAGAGGTGATGTAAAAAAGTAGCATTCAAGACAAATCTTGTTTGCACTAAGCACAGTTATATATATATGAACTTTCTTTTGGATGCAAACACACACTGAATACTAAAAAGCAACACATTACTTAGGTGTTGCTTCTTCCTCACTTTATGTAATATTAGGTGCCACATATTGTTTAGTAATCACTTACACATCCACCCTACTTACTCAAACTGGATGGTAATATCCTGAAACCTTAACTCTCTTGGATACTATTCCATGGAGCTCAACGTGACATGGAGTCTTCTGCCTCACCTTCGAAGAGACTGTAGACATTAAACAGAGCATCGACACTTATATGATTAATGGGTATGCTATTTCTTCTTTTATATGGAAGTATAATTTATATTTGTTTATTATGTAAAATAAGTTTATGTAGAAAGACAAAGAATGCAATTTATACTCTTTCTTAGTCACTAAATTAATGCATTAAAAACAATTGATTTATATTAATTATAATGTCTAAAGCACGTCCAAGAAAATAATGAAAAAAATGTTCTTATATATATCCTCAGGGATAAGGGACATAGAATACATCCCTTGTATTTCCTGCATGTCTTAGAAGGTGACTTACAGGGGTGGGAGTGGGGAACTAGAAACCCATCTCTTCTTTTTATTTATTTCTAGGAGATAATACAAAATGCTTGTCCTCCCTGAAGACTTAGGCTAGGGTGTATGGATGTGTATGGATGTAACCAGGATGAGAAGGGAGAGGTATGTAGTATGACTGAGGAGAGGAACCTGGATGTTCTGGCTCTGAGTGAAACAAAGGGGAAGGGAGAACACTGGCTTGGGAATGTACCCTAGTAGGGATAAAGTTTGGGGTTAGGGTTAAGGTATGAGCAAAGAATGGCATGGCACTTCTGCTGAAGGAGGAGCTGAGGGAATGTGTGAAGTAGTGTAAGGAGTTAAGCCTCTAGACTTATGTGGTTAAAAATGAAAGTGGGTCATGAAAGGTGGGTGATTATCGATGCTTATGCACGTGGTTGTGAGAAAAGTGAGGAAGAGATGAGTGTTTTGGGAGGAGCTGAGTGAGTGAAAGCAAAGGTCTAAAGTGTATTAACAGTTACCTTCTACCAGAAGGTGAATGCCAAGTTTCAAAGTTTATTTACAGTTACTCTCAGCCACGAACAAGATGGAACAGAGGAGAAGCCTCAAAATGCAATGAGATTGTTAGACGAGGTGTAAGTAGATTGTTAACGATGCTGATTAGTTTAAAGCACTTGACCTAATGAAATCTCTCAATATGTACTCTGCTCACGTAGTGTGCAGAAGCAGTTGACAAACCAAATGATATGTCCTTAAGGAAATTCATGAAAAAGAGATTAGTTCCTATGAAAAGAGCAAATGGCACACTTTTTTCTGTAAAAGAAGATGCTTTGAATTAAAGATCAGCATCTTTTAACAAGCATGTTTTGTTAAATGATGGAAAATGTAATAAAAAATCAAATGGATTATAATTTGAAAAAGACTTGAGATCAGAGGAAAGATGCCATGTTTTTCAAATTTTTTAGACTTGCATGATAAATGAGTGACCAACAGTTTAAGAAAAGAGTTGGGTAGATGGGTTTTTAGTTCTTGACTGTCTGGAGGTATTCAACACCATCCCTCACAAGTTTGATGAAAAGATTGGATTTTCAAGTATCTGTAAGTAGGGAGCTTCTTTGGTGGATTGACTATTATCCAAGCAGAAAGGAATGAATGATGCATGTATAAGGTATGCGACAGGATTATTTATACATGTAAATCTCTTTTATTCCTAATATAGATAGTGATTTTTCAGGGCATGATATATATCTGTTTGTGTTTACGTATGCTAAATGCATATTTAAGTACATATTTAAGGTGATATTGAAAGGAAATATTTTTAGCTTACAAGAAATCTAAATGAGGATTCATAAATAGCTTGGTCTTTTGACAAAGTAATTCATGGCTAGTGAAGGAGGTTGAATGTAGGGCAAGAAAAGTTGTCACTGAAAAAAGGGAATACATATCTGCAAGAAAAAGATACTGGCTGTGGGTTTTCCCATTTTAGGGGAGAAAGGGAAAGAGAAAACATTCTTACAGTCTTTAGAACTAATATCTATTTGATAGTGCAGTTACCAGCTTGTTACTTAGATTAGCAAAGAATATCAGAAAGAGGACTTGGAAAAATTCTAAGTAAGCTAAAGCAGAGGATGAGAAAGTACCCCTCCCTTTACATATGGATAGTGACCTTAGCCTAACATGTATGAGTATTAAATGTTTTTCATTGCACATGTAGGAATCCATTTTGTGTATAGACTGTTTTACCAATTATGAATTTGTGCCTTTGGCTCAGTTTGAGACTCAGAAATTATATGATTCTGATTGCTCATTTCTAAGCTTAGATGGCCAAGTGAAGGCCACAGCACTCCAATCTTTCTCTGGTTCACTAAGTTAACAAGTGCTCCTTGTTACTTGCTTGCAAGGAATGTTGCCATCTTTTGATGGACTTAACAACATGGCAGAACTTTATTAACAATGAATGTCTGTTGTTTGCCATTGGTTTGATTGTTTGTAGTAATGCTAGTGCCACTGTACTTGACTATTTAGATATTTTCCAGTGTCCATAACACTATATGAAAAGAACTTTTGAGCTGATGTAATTACCTATGTGTAATTTCCTGTTTGCACAGTTTGGGAGAGAGTTATACACTCATGGGACCCCAACTGTTGAACCCTCCTTCCCATCAAGTGGCTTTTTAGAGAATTGTATACTATCAGCAGTACAGTTTCATTACTTTGTTTCAACCATCCACCATCCTTACATTAAAACCGTAATTTTTCATAGCCTTTCTAACCTTCCTCTTGTCTGACTTTTAATAATGACCACTGATTAGTCGTCCTTTTAATTTTATAAAGAACTCTTCACTGTTGACATGGTCCAACTGATTAAGAAACTTGGAGGCTGTAACCATATCACCTGTTTCTCCTCTCTTTGATTATAGGCTGATCTGTAGCCCTCAATCTATCACTAGCTTAGCTCTCTTAAAACATGTAATATCTTATTTTTTTCTTCTCTGGACTTTCTCAGTTAAATCTTGGTGATTATTTTAGGCGCAGTGACCTGATCTGAGAAGCGTAATCCAGTTTTGGTATAATACTAATGTACACTTTCTGTCTGTGCTGTCACATATATTTCTGAAGCCTTGAACCATTTCCATAAAATTCTACTGTTGTTTCATCCATTCCAGGAGTCTTTCCTTAATGTTTTTTGATGTCTCTTTTATCTCTCACTCTCTTGTATGTAAAAGATGGTATATGAAACTAAGAAGCTTTCATAACTTGAACATGGTGTTGCTAGGAAGCAAGAAAAGTAGAAAAAAGAAAAGTAAACATGAAGAGTTAGCAGAACAGTGACATACAAATGGTTATCAAGTGTGGTGTTGGAAAAGATATATGGCTAAAGATGCTAGAACTGTTTTATGGTGATGGTAGATAACCAGTTTACTGCAATAATTTTTTAGTTAGGCTGACATCATTGTTGTCAACATATTCAAACTGATAACAGAATTTTCAGCTGGACATAAAATTAACATTTGATTGTGTAATCTTACCTCTTTATATATTACAGTAATATAAGATTATGTGGTAAATTGGATATAATGTGTTAGAATGAATTTGGACGTCTTTAATGTGAATATTTATTCACTGTTTTGTTTGTTGAAACTTGTTAAGCAGTTGTTCGGGCATGAAAGCACTTATTGTCTTAATAGAAAGTGATGGGAATCTGTCATTTCTTGCCAAAATGTTTTAAGTAACTGCCTGGGTCGCTAGTTGGATTAATCATTTTCCTAATGTGTAATACAGTGTATATTAATATGCACTCTTGATAACAATATCACTTCTCTCCAGTGCACTTGGGGAAACTCTTAGATCGGTTTTGAAGGACCTGGATATAAAGTCTACAGACTCAAGAAAAGTCAACTTCGCAAATTTCAACAACAACTTACACAGTTACATACCAACAGAGGTTACGTCAAGGAGACAAGACGACTCACGTGAGCTGGAAGAACTCAATAACGCCATCGACCAAGTCAGGTCAGCCACTGTCCTGTTATGAGGAAACTAAACTCAGTGTTAATGGATGTTCATTTAGGTATGGTCTGTTAGCTGACCATTAAAAACTTATTTGCTCAGAGTTAATT
Source organism: Panulirus argus (assembly GCA_038088735.1). Classification (NCBI taxonomy): domain Eukaryota; kingdom Metazoa; phylum Arthropoda; class Malacostraca; order Decapoda; family Palinuridae; genus Panulirus; species Panulirus argus. Next base: position 10,262 of record JAYMFT010118488.1, read on the forward strand.
CCAAACCATGTAAACCTCCCTTTTCACCAGAAGTCACTAGTCTGTTACACACTTAAATGTAGTCATAGCCTGGTCTCATGTCCATGCCCCATCTTGATTACTATGCGTTTGTTTGAATTTTAGTAATTACATAACTGGCCAATGCTTGATCTTTTCTAAGTCTCTTTGTTGACTGAAACATTCTTGATTGCTCTCTATTCTTCTCATATATTTTACCACTATCTGAAAACTTGTTAATGTATGATTCAAGATCCTATGCCAAGACCTTTACATGAATCGGGAATAGCAATGGTCCCATGACTGAGCTATGCAGAAAACCACAATTTCCTTTGCCTGGTTTGAAAGGTGTGTCGTGATGTGTGCCATGTCTTCCTTTCCTTTTAGGCAATTTTGATCGACAGAAGCAACCTTCCTCTTATGTCTGCTTGGAAATATGATATTCAAACTCTTCTGTAGGGAACAGAGGCAAATGCTTTCTAGCAATCAAAAAACACACAATTTACTTTTTTTTTAAGGTTTGTGCTTTTTCTTCTAATGAAATCTGGAAGACTGAAAATATATGACCTCTTCCCTCTTAAACACTGCAGCTTCCCACTAGGATAATTTTTTCTTTGCCTATATTAATTTTCAGTATTTGTTTCCTGATTAATTTTTCTAGAAAATGTTTAAACCATATTTGGCAGTGATACTGGCCTGTAGTTTTGCCAGTGCAGAAACTCCAGACAAGAAGTTGGCAATGTTATTTATGTGTTCCTGCAAAGGTTTTGTACCAGCGGAAAGAAGGGAGATGTTATACCTGTCTTTAAGAAGGATAACATGGAAGTTTCTTTGAAATTCAAACCTGCATCAGTGACAGGCATGTTCTCGTAGATACTGCTCCTAGATAATGGAGATGATGATTCAGGAAACATATAGGAAACTTTCTAGCTGGTAGAATATCCTTAAATGAGAGATGATATGGATTGAGAAGATTATGCATGATATGTCTTTTAGATTTCTGCAAGAATATCTTGAAAAAGAGGGTTATGTAAAGTGGATTTGTTGTAATCTTGTACTGCCAAAAGACATTTTATACTGTTCAACACTGGAGACTGAAAAAGAGTTTGGAATTCCAGGCTAGTGTAATGGAGACACTGTAAATGGTTTGAAAGCCACCTAATTAGGAGAGAGAACATGTATTTAGGGTCAGTTTTCAAACAGGGATCACTACCATTTCTTGGTGCATTTTTTAATGACTTGCCATAAGAAATTGAATCTTTTATGGGTAGATTACCTAATGATGCCTAATTTATGAAAGAAGTCTGACACAGTTGAGAATGCAGCATGTTACAAAGGGAACTAGAAATAATGCAGCAATGGTCAAACAGATGTGAGATGAAATTCATCCCTAATAAATGAAGTGAAGGGTTAGAACAGACCAGGCTGTTGCCATCATTCTGGTAACCACTTGTTTTCAAAAATTAATCAGTGAAAGAAAATTTTAATTTAACATAATACTGAATTTTAGTTAGTAAGTTGTGTAACCCCTGGACCCCATTTGTGGGGCTTCTGAAGTTTTGAGGCTAAACTCCACATGAGAGCAGGGTAAGGTAGGCAACTTTGGGGCAAGAAGGTCCTTGACAACACTGTACATCTTTCTATATGGTGACGATGAGACAGTCTCGTCAAGAGAAACTTCCTGCTCATGATGCTACTTTTTGCAGGCACAGTCCAGGAACACCATGCTGAACTTTTCATAGAAAAATCACATCTTTGATGTAGAATTTGTCTCAAAAAATCACGTCAAGAAGTTTGAAAGAAATTGTTGCCATGATTAATGTCAGAAATGCTTATTAGTACACAGACAAAGATATTTTCAAGAGGATTTACAAGATATTCGTTTGCCTCAGGTTTGAATGTACATCAACAGCTACCTCTTCTAATCTGTGGAAACACAGTTTTCTAGTCAAGATCCAACAGAGTTCAAAAAGGATAATGCCCAAAATAAGCAAAACAAGTTTCAAGGAAAGGAAGGATTTTTTCAGACTTCCCAAATTGAAGGAAAGGAGTATGAAGCGAGATGAATTAACAGTGTCTGATTATCTCCAGAGCCACTATGTTTTCACCATAGAACTGCTTTTTCAAATGCAAAGAAATTAGAGGAGGTAACAGGAAATTGAAAAAAAGTGTCCACAGAATGTCCAAGAAAATACTCAACATCAAAGCAGTGGACATGTGAATGTGAAACAAAGCACTGAAGTCAAAGAAGAAATAAATGCAAATAATGTTAGGAAATTTGAATGTTTATAACAGAATTGTGAGGTTAAGAGATGGGAACCAAGGAGTATAAACTTTTTTCCCCATACATATTAATAGGTACTGTCTTAGGGGTTAAGTGGACAAGAAGAGAGGAAAATATGGTCATAACAGTGTCTTAAAAGGAAGACTTTTGAAGGATATGAATAAAGAACTTGTTATAATGTTTGCCAGAAAAAGATCAACCAAAGGAGGACTTAGAACACAGGAGGAAAGAAATCCAAATGATAAAAATGGACTCAAATGCCCACAGGAATAAGGGATCAGGAAGTACAAAATTTGAAGGATTTATAGAAATGCAGACTGATCAGCAAAGAATTGAAAAGACCAGGAGTAATCATTCCAGATATTATAGAAATCAGTGAGAAGCTCATCATCAAGGAGTTGAATGTCCATTTATTATTTCCAAAAGTATACACGTTACTAAGAAAGGATTGACAAAACAGAGGCAATGGAGGAGTGGTTCTCTTATTAAAGTTATCCTAAAGTTTTAGGAGATACTGGTGGATAATGATCTCTTCAGATTAGATGATTATAAAATTTTCAGGAAGGGATACAGACCTAATGAATTAGATGATACACAGTTAGGATGGTGCAGAAGGTATCATGGCAAACCAAGCCATGCTTACAGATAAAAATGTTTTATTAACAGGATTTTAAGTGAAATGAAATCAGTTGGGCATGCCTGATTCTTCATGGGCTTGTGAAACATGGAGGCAAAAGTTTTTAAATTGTGTTCAAGAAACTCTCTCTATCCATATGGTAGTAAACACTGAAGTCAGGGGAAGATACACCATAAATATAGTACTGGATCCAGGATTTGCATACAATGTATTAGAAATTGGGAGTATAACTATAAAGGAAAAGCAAACACACAGTGCTTGATTATGAATATTTGGTTAATGTGATATTAAGAAAGGAATCAGTGAACCCAAAGGCTAAGAGGAGATGCACTAGAGGAAAAAAATGAAGATTAACAAATTTTGGGGGAACTAAAATTGGGGAAAAGAATTTCAAAGCCAGAGTGTGAGATTCTGTGATGTATATAATGAAGGAGTCACTAGATGGGTATCTCTAGTGGGAGATGGGGAAAGAGGTATGGGAAAAAAGACATAGTTATAGATATAAAAAAGCCAAGGAAAGTAAGGATATTCTCAAGAGAAGACACAAACGATAAAAATGCTTGGTAGCATTTGAAGAGTATAAAAGCATGGAATGAGTACACCAGTATGAGGGAAAAAGAAAATTGAAAAATATAGTATGGACAAGGCAAAAGAAAATCCTGTGTTCCACATATTTATCAGAAGAAAATTATCAATTAAAAGAAAAGGTGAAGTGAAGGACTGAGGGGAAAGGGTCATTGAAATAGGGAAGGACTTGAATTCGAAGCTGATCGATCATTTCTAGAATGTATTCACTGAGATGATGGAAAGCTGATGAACAGCATAGAGATCATCAGAAAGGATACAGAAGAGCTCGTGTAGGATCTTGTTCCATCATCAGAAAGGATACAGAAGAGCTCGTGAAGGATCTTGTTCCACATAAAGCATATATCCCAGAGGGAATCTTACTTTATATGCAGATGGAATTAATCTGCTTAATATGTTTGAGTGCTTGCTTGAAGCTAATGTCAAGGATATAGACAAAGAAAAATGTTGAACCTGTATGCAAAAAGACATCAAAGAAGTGTGCTAAATTATAAGCCAGTTTTATTGACCAGGACTGTCTGGAAATTCAAGAATAAAGATAAACAGAGTGTTTGTGTGGTAGAATTGCTTAAGTGAGAAGTAACAGGAAAGTGTTGTACAACAAATAATCTGGACTCTTCTGATAGAAAGCAGTAGCCCTAAATGAAGAGAAGGATGGGTGCACTATATTTTTGGGGTGTTAGGAGAACTTTGACTTTATCTCTCAGAGGAAAAGAATTCTCTCTGTTTCTCTGGTATGTATGTATGTATTCATAGACTTCTCTGGAAGGCTTAATAGAGAGTTCCTTTCTTGTATTGAAAAAACACATTAGGAGAATTGCCGTGGTAGCTGATAATATACTTTTCATTGTTGCAATTGTTCTCAAGTGAATGGGCAGAGACATTAAGATATATATGACTATATTATATTTGCTAATTAGACCTAAATTGGAGTATGAAGCATCAGATTCGTCACCTCAGTAAAGGAGGCATGTGGATCGTTTGAAAAGGATCTAGGGGAGGACAAATGATAGCGTTCCTTAACCAAAGAAGTTAATCTTCATGGAGGTGCCAGCAGTCATGAACTTTCCCACACTGGAAGAAAGGAGGACACGAGAAGACATGATGACAATTTTTGAATTTCCTTGATAAATCTGACACCTAAGACATGGAGCTATTCTTTGAGATGGGGGGAATCAGTGAACTAGATCAAACAGGAAACTGAGCGAGAGTAGGATAAGAAAGTTGCGAGGAGGTAATTCTGTGGTAATAGAGTTGTGGATGAGTGGAACAAGCTAAATGATGTACTGTTGAAGTGAATGCTGAAACCATAAGAAATTTAAGACACTGTATAGTAGAGAGATCGAGAGATGGGGCCCTGTGATTGTAAAACCCTTCCTATATGCATAACACATGCACATATGCAACAAGGTTGCAGGTTTTGGAATTGGCAAAAATTCAGAAATTTTAGATTTTGTAATGAAAAAGAGTTATATTTAAAATGAAGTTAGATATGATAATTACTTAAGCACTAGCTTTAATTCCTACCTCATCACAAAAGATACTGAATAAGTAAATGACATTAATACCATGTGTAATTTGCTATGGGATCACTCAAGATATTGCTAGAACTGGTTGGTAAGGCATCATGCATTGATTAATTGTGTATTGCACTGATTACTGAAAGCTGCTGTTGTTTAGAATATGCATTATGGTATGCTACATTCTAGACTGCTGCTCAGAATGTGTGCTATACATTCTGGCTGTAATTCATTTTTGAAATATTTGCATATAAAAGATTTCACAATATGGTTATTTTCACGCATACTTCTCTTCTTTCAGACTACAGGGAATTAAACTTGAAGATCGTCGAAATTCTATTAATGAAAAAGTCATAAGAAAAGAAAAGAAAAAGAAAGATAAAAAGGAAAAAAAAGATAAAAAAGAGAGAAAGGAAAAGAAAAAAAAATCTAAATCTAGTGGAGATCTCTTAGAGGGGAACAAAAAGAAAAGGCATAGTCTTGCTGATACAATATTAGATCAACAAAACTCTCCTTGCTGCTCAGGTTTCCAGTCTGCGTCACACTCCCGTAACAATTCTGAGGGTGAAAGCCCACCTCAAATTTTGTCAGATCCAGTGCATGAGATAAATCCTCCTCAGAACAATTTTAACACAAGTATAGCTTCTGTAGAGAACTCTAGTAGTGGAGAGATTGTGTCAACGGAACCGGAGCCATTTGAGCGCTTGCCTTCTCCTAACAGCAGAGGAACAACCCCCCCAGTACAAGACAGATTGTCTGCCACAAATACAGAAGAGTCACCCCCAGTAATAGTAGTGGACACAATGGCAGACTCAGCCCCTGAGGTACAACCTGAAGAAGTTGCACCTGCAGCTCCTGAGGATTCTGATGCGCCAGCCAGAGAATCTCCTCCAGTACAGCCAGAGCCTGAGATTGAACGTGAGCCTCCCATTGTCTTCAAAGAGGAACTGGATGTGAGTACTGGTATTGGTAGTGAGGAGGGTGGTTCTTATTATGACGTGTGGTCCCACCTGCTCCCCACTTCTAGATCAAGGAGCCTTTCCCCATGTTCGTCCTCGTCAGCTTCCTCTTCATGTTCTGATTTATATTTAAGGTCCACATCTTCCTCAGATTCCTCCCCATTATATTTTTATTCCTCCTCATCCTCATCCTTATCTTCCTCAGCCTCTTCCTCTTCCTCCAGCTTATCTTCATCCTCTTCCTCTTCTCATTCTTCAGAAAAAAATTCCATCACATCCTCTTACTCTTCAAAGTCTGAGGACTCTGATGTCAACAACAATTTATCTGATACATCAACAATTCCTTCACTCCAAACCATTTCTCCTGTTCCTGCTGCTGCACCACCTATTTCCAGTTCATCTTCTCTATCTTCTCAGGATCAACATACACCTCCAACATCCCCTTCTCTTTCCCGGTCTTCCACAGCAGCATCAGATTTATCTATGTGTTCTTCAACATCAGCACTATCATTTGGGTCATCCTATTATCTTCTTTATGTAGTAGATCCCATTGGACGAGTCCCTACACCAGAGGAGCTACCATCTTCTCCAGAACCCTCACCCTCACCTCCAGAGCTCAGTCGATGTAATTCAATGGCTTCAGTGTCGTCAGTGGACACTATGCGTACAGTTACTCCAGACCAGCAGTATTTTGAAATAAATGATGCAGCATTCAGGCAAATGCATGGAATCTCACATTCCACATCACTTGAATCTTGTAGCACCTGGCGTTCTAGATCCCGATCACTTTCTTGTGACTCATCTTCCACCCTGCAGCTTAAATCACAGTCTCAAGATCCAGCACCATGCAACATCCAATTGTCTCCGGTTCCTTCATCCCCACAACCGACAACTTCCCTTGCAACACGCTCTCAGCCCTCATCTCCGGTAGCTCCTCGTGTCATTCCTCCTTCCCGTGCTTGCTCCCTAGAATCTATTTCCTCTTTCTTAAGACGAATTCCTCGTGCTTCCTCCTCTCTTGAATCTATTTCAACCTTTGAATTGGCCCCATCTTCCTGCTCCACATCTCCTACCCCTCGAGGTACAGCACATCCTGACCGACCCCCCTCTACGGATTCGCCCATCCTGTTGGAGTCCCCAAATGGAAATCTGCATGGCTCACAGGAGTCAGTCATGGTTTATCGTCCTGTGCCACGGTACAGTCACACTGACCCTGGCTCCCCAGAGCCTCAGTCTGCCCTGCTATGCTACTTGGGCCCTGCACGCCCGCACGAGCCACCAGTGGTCTACACCAACATCGCCGACCAGGTGGGTATCTGCAGGCTCACCTGGCTGCCCTGCTGCCTGCTGTGCCCCCGGCGGTGACCCCACAACTATCACCTACCCACCGTCAGTCTGCGTCTACCACTACCACCGTAGCTCCTATGACCTGCATGACAACGTTGATGCTGTTGCTGCAAAGGGCAGGGCTGCCACATTTTCAGTGTTTATATTTTTTTAGAGAATTGTTTGATTTGATATGTGGTATGTTATATCCAAACATGAAATATTTATTTGCAGTGCTTACTATTTAAATGTACTGATTCTTTTAAGTTAAATCCAGTATCTCTCATCAAATTCTTGTTAGACTTTTCTGTTAAACTCTATGGGTTCAGGGTTATGTACACTTTATGTTTCAGGCCCAAGCTGAATTTGATGGGCTAGTAGCTGCTTGTGCACACCTATTAACACCAGAAGAACAAGGACATATGGAAGAATTACGTGCTTATGTTGTTGAAGATGAAGGTTCATGGGCACTTGGTGAAAACTTTAGTATTTTGTTTTCCCGAGTACTTCATGATCCCAGCATCCCAGATGATGCTCGCCTACATTTGGTTCGCATCATGGCTGCTGCAGCCCTAAAGGATGATGTAATCCTTCTACTTCATCAGGATCGCCGTGATCATACTATCATGAATTATGCAAACAAGGTTGAAAGTCTTCCTCCCTTGCACCAGGAATCTCTTGCCTTATTTGTGAGTAACAGTGTTTCTAAATTATATTGTTACAAATTCCATTTTGAATATTGACTTTGAAGATGTATTTGCATCATTTATATCTTTTACTTTTCAGTCTGAAACAATGAATATTGCATATTTCAGAGAAATTATTTACTCAAGAAGAGAAGAACTGAACATACTGAGAAGTAAAGAACTCCTTTGTGAATACAAAAAGCTGAATAGGAATAGTACATGATATTTAGTGACCAAACTCTTAACCCATCAACTTCTGGCAATCCTAAAAAGTTATATGGCTCTCATAATCACATAATGATTTAACTTTTCCCACCACAATTGAAATATCCAGCTGACTTATCATACCATTAGTAGCTTATGAAGGTTTCTGCTATTTGGAAGATGCAGGAAAAAATTATATTGCCATCATCCCTACATTCACAGTTATACAGCCATTGACCCAAAGATCATCCATACATGGTGACTCTGCAGAAACTATGTAGATTGATGGGTGACATAAGGGATGAGGAGGAACACCTATCATTCGTATCAGTTGGTTCAGGAATTCCTAGTGAAGAAGAATGACATGCATGGAAAAATAAGTGGCAGAGTAATTTTAGTAGGATTTCATAAGGAGCAAGGAGGCCATACTCCACTTCTTTTCCTTGACTTTGTTTACATGGAAGAGATTACGTGACAGTTGAAGTAATCCCCACTTGGGGTGTCACAGTTTTGCCTTTTAGGGTAAGACTGAAGTGTAGTAGTAAGAATAGGATGGTTAGAGGGCTGAAAAGGGTGTGCTGAAATGGTTTGGACATATGGAGAAGATGAATAAGGAGAAGCTGACTAAGGCAGTATACATATTGGAAGTGTAGAAACCAAGGAGAAGGGAAAGGGATCGATGGAGTGAAAGAGGGTTTTAGGGATTGGGGCCTGGACATGCAGGGGGTGAGAGGCATGCATGAAATAGAGTGAATTAGAGCCATGTGGTATAGAAGGGGTGACACTCACCCCCTGCATGAAATAGAGTGAATTAGAGCCATGTGGTATAGAAGGGGTGACATGCTGTCAATGGGCTGAACCAGACCACATGAAGCAGTCAGGGGAAACTGCAGAAAGGTCTGTGAGACTTAGCTGTGGAGAATGGATGTGCATGATGGCTACGGAGTGGATGTGAGCAAATAAGGCCATTCTTCATTTGTTCCTGGTACTACCTCATTATGTTAGAGTGGCAAACAAGATTGAAAAATAATTCCTTTTACATTATCACTGAAATCTGAAATTTTTCTCTATAATATAGATTAACCAGTTGGCCCAATACTCCAACTGCATGAATTAAAAAATGCCTATAATAACATAAATTGAGTAATGTTTAAGGAATATAACATGGGATAGGGATGCTGCAAAATATGATATATATGAAATGGGCAAAATATGATGTATATGAAATGGGGCTACAGTAATTGATAAATGAGTATGAGGTACCTTCACCAAAAGAATTTGAAACCACTTTCAAAGTTTTTTTTTTCACTTCATGATGAAGTATCTGAACCATCGCCACTATTTAAGGGTTAAGGATGCACAGTTATTGTCTTAAAGTACCTACAATTTTGTATGCCACTGTTCTAGTATGACAATGCAATTTGTATTTTTCATATTTGGATATTGATGAGGTATCATTTGTTAAAGTATTGCAAATTTTAATTCTTTTTTCAAGTTTTATCCTAGTCAGCTTATCCTAGCAAAGCAAAACCCTCTTTTTTTATTTTTATTCTGTTCATCTTACATCAATATTTAGCTCATAAAACCTTAGCCATATTTACTTGAAACTTTGTGTTGATGTATTTGAATTGACTCATTTAATTTGATATATGGGACTCCTATTCCAGTATAAGATTTTCCTTATACCTAATTACTTTTTCCACCTTTGTGAGGTAGTGTCAGGAAGAAACAAACAACAATTTCATTTGCATGCACAACTCTATCTGTCATTTATGATGTATTGAAACCAGTGCTTACCATTCACAACCAAGGCCTACAGACTATTCCATTGTTTACCCTGACTGCTTCATATGTGCATACAAGTATTAGAAATCATTTTATTGAAAAAGAAGGAACCTCTTATTATTTATCTTTTGAAAACAATGCCATTTTTTTTATACATAATAGAGCTGAATACCAACTCAGACTATTGCAGTATACTGACTCTCTTTGCAGATGTTTAGAATCTTGCTGTAAGAGTATTTGACAATATGTTTCAGTATGTTCTGATTTCCTCAGTCACTTATTCTGGCTTAGTAGATGTATTTTGTCATGATTACAATAAGTAAAGCATTATTAACTTACATCTACTGGACCTAGACACTGGCTGATGTGAGAATATGCCAGTTATAAGAGCATTTTCCTTGCATGTTTTATCACAAACATTTTTGACAGTTTTTTGATACCATATTTCTGTAGCTATCTGTAATGTTTAAAGTTTTAAGCAGATAATGCTGGAAAGGAGGATTTCATGCAGCCTGCTCCTGCCCCTCTTAGTTGCCTTTTATAGCACATAGGAAACCCAGATAGTGTTCTTTCCCATATATCCCAGGGGATTATAAGTAAATATTATTGGTAACTTCACCTGCCAATTAAGTGTCCATGTGAAAGCATTTTATTTGCATCCTGTTGCATTAGATCCACAAGCTAGACCTCGCAATTCTCGGCAAGCTGCTGTGTCACATGATTATTGTGTGGCCATCGACAACTTAAGGGTGGGCCATTTTGATACCTGCTTTTTTCCTTACACGTCGAAGCTTTGAAACTGTCTACTCTCTCATATCTTTCCCCAAAAATATGACCTGACACATTTCAAAAATTCATGAATACTTTCCCTTGTCTTTTCTTTTTCTATTTCATAATTTTATATTTTAATTAAGGCCTGGCCTTGATGTGTACTTTTGTCCATGACTGAAGCCTTCTTCATAAAAGAAAATATACCTGCAAGAGCTGCAGAGAATATATAATGCCAAAATGAATATGTCATCAGTTTTACAAGTTTGCAAAGCTGTTTAATCCTGATCTGTAGTCAAAGAAGCAAAACTGTTACAACTTTTTGAGCAGCCTCACAGTCACTTGATTTTTACATACCAGATGCATCAATGGAAAAGCTTTATCAGTCAAGTTCATTTGATTACAGAAAGCTCTAGCCTTTAAAGTTTGCATTAGACCTGAAATTAGTGCACCTTATCACTTCATTATGAACCACTCAAACAGTATGATGTCTGGCTATTTTGTTAGAGTCTTTCTCTTACCAATAGCTTCATTTGATTCTGTTCCAGCAAAACTTGAATAGCTGTTCTTTTTGAACCTTTTCTATCTCTTTTTTTTCTTTTCAGTTCTGTAACATGTTTGAGCACTTAAGTCCTTCTGAATGGTTGCTGTACATCAGCGAGTGGCAAGATGGAAATCAGCAGGCAAGCAACATCCGTGTTACTACCAAGGTAGCGGTTAATGCCCTTCTTCATTCCAATGCTAAGGTTAGTATTTTTAAGGATTTTCTTGGTAGTTATTGCCTTAAATTCTTTTTAGTCCAATATTTCATTACATATGAATGTGATAATGAAATTGTATGCTTATGTACAGTAATTCTGAAAAATTTGTTTTTCATGAGGCAGAGCAATTTTGTTTTTTTGTAACTGGAAGTTGTTTAGAAGTGTTTTTATAATACAGGTGCAGGAATATGGTTCAGCCATCATGTACAACCTTGGAACAAAAGAGGTCAAGACGGTAGTGTTTGATGATGTTGCACCTGAACTGGCTATGGCAATTCTCCAGTTCTTCAGCAGTCACCCTCCAGAAGAACTACTGTGGCGTACAATGACAGCTCTTTGTAGGTTAGTATATATCTTTGCCTTACAAATCCTTATTGACTTTAATCTCTGTTTTATATTAAGTTAATTTTGGGCTGCTTTTCAGGCTACATTGGAACCATAGTCAAACAGAAAATTCTCTGCCATAAATAGTAGCTGTTAAACCCATTCTTTGATCAGTAATGTGCTACATGCCACTTCTAAACTAATATTCAAAGAATGAGGATGCATCATATGCTTCTCCTATATTTCTACACTTCTGCCTAGTTGAACCAGTCACCCCAATGCCTAAGAATCCAGCAAGTACTCCACTCCAACTATAAATGTACCTGCCAAGAGGGTAAGGAAGACCATTACTTTGGAGGAAAAGTTCAGGATACTGAATAAACTTGAGTATGGGCTTAGCACTTTAGTAGTTGCTTGCCATTATGGCATTAATACCAGCAACATCTGCTCCATAAAGAAGAAAAGAGAACCTATAAGGAGAACCTTTTCTCAGCCATCTGTTTCAGAGATGGTATTGCATTTCAGAATACCAAAATATGAAGATGGAGAGTGCCCTGAAAATCTGGGTGCAAGAAATGTGGATGCGACAGTTGAAGAAAGAAGGTACGCCATTCGGTGAAACTTAATTTACCTCTAGCCAGGGTTGGCTTCATAATTCTATCAGATGCGTCAGCCTGAGAAATATTACTCTGTCAGGTAAGGATGCAACAGCTGATGTAGAAGCTGCTGAGCATGCAAAAGAAAACAACAGTAGAGAAAGGTTACATACCAGATCAGGTATGGAACTCTGACAAGACTGGCCATACTGGAAAAAGATACTAAAGAAATTGTACTTTAAGGCTGAGACAAAGGCTCAAAGGCTAGTAAAGACTACATTATACAGTTGTCAGAGAATGCCATTTCATGGCCAAAAGCCTTCAGGGGTCCAACAGCAAGTTTCGGTAAAATGCATTATTTCCACTAGTGAAGTATAGGTATGTGTAGGTAATGTTTTTTATTTTCATTTTTATTTTTTCATACATATTTGCCATTTCCCGCATTAGCAAGGTAGCGTTAGGAACAGAGGACTGAGCCTTAGAGGAAAAATCCTCAATTGGCCCCCTTCTTTGTTCCTTCTTTTGGAAAAGTAAAAAACAGGAGGGGAGAATTTCCAGCCCCCCCACTCACTCCCCTTTTAGTCACCTTTTATGGCATGCAGGGAATACATGGGAAGTATTTTCAATAATTTGATTTAATGTAAAGAATGAAAGGAGTCAAAGACATTGTATGTACATGAAAAACATGTATTAAGGGACAAGAAAGGAGTAAATAAAATTACATTTTTCCTGAAAGAAAATCAGCAATAAATTAACTAAATGCATAGATGTTAGATGTCTTGAGCAACATGTGAATGAAGAAAAGTAATAAGTACAAATTATGAGAAAGGAAAGACATACATGCACTTAATTACAGTCTCATTAATACTTGGAAAAAGAAAGGCAAGGAAAAGATCAAATGCGATAGGGCCCCCTCATACGACTAGGGTGTATTAAACTCTCAAGAATTCATGAACTGATTATGATCAGATAAGCATGTTGGTAACTCAAGAATCTGCTGTGGACTGAAAATCATAATAGCAATAATGATTTAAGGAAAGTCAGATCTCATTTTCAAAATCTCCTCAAGAAAAGTTAGATCATCTCATTTGTAGGATCCTAGGCTGTCAAGCACTGAGTTAACTTAAGGAAGATCTGATTTTCAGAGGCCCCCACGCTATTGGGTGGAAGGACTTGTTCCTGCCTAATTACACTGTGTCATTTAGACATAACCCTCATGACAAATAAAAGTCATGAGTCCTTAACTTGCACCATTTTGGCTCAGAAAGTCACTTATTATTTTCAAAAATAGTCTGGATACTGACCTTCTATGAAGGGATTTCTTTAAATGCTTTGTCACAGTTTGTTTATTTTTTGTGGATTCAAATCTCTATGATCACTGTGATTTACTGATTTACATTTCACAGATTCTGCTATTCTTCAACTGAGGTACCAGCTCTCATCAAAATGATTGGTCCAGAGCCATCAGTCTTCAAAGGTGCGAGTGAACGTATAGACACTCTTATTGAGGAAATTGATGCAAAACTAAGCCGTGTCCGATCATTTTAGGTTCTCTTAAACTTGGCTTATGCAAACATGTATGAACTGTAAATGAAATTTGTATATAATTATATAGATGCTTTTATTGTAATGACAATGGTTTTTGTTGTATAATGTCATTAATAACAAATATACTTTGAAAGTATGTACATGCAACAAATTTGATTTAATGAAGATTTCTGTTATAGGATAATGGGAATGCTTCAGTAGCTGTCAAACTAATATTCTGAAATTGATTTTTGCCATAACTATGAAAAAGTTGATAGTAATCTTAAAATATTATTTATTAATTATTTCTAAACTGATATTTAGTGTTTATATTATTTGTCATTTCGTGATATCTATCGTCTTTAATATGTTAAACTTTTTACATCTGAATATTCTTTAGTATTTCATGCTCAGATATGTTTCTTTTAACAGCCAAACTATTCATTACAGTGCATTTTTTGAGTTTCTGTTGGTTAAGTTCTTTTATACTTTCTTTTTACCAGCACTTAATTGGTGCTTTAAAGAATGAACATATGTGTTGGGAATAGCACTAGTAGATCCAGTGAATTTTCGACTAGGCTTTTAATAATGTGATTACTTCTTTTAAGGGGAAGATGTGAATTTTTTTTTCATTAATGTATTTCCAGTCATTACAAGGGAAATTAAAGATAACAAGAGAAAATGGTTTTGTGAAGTGAATTCCGGTATGAAGAATGAATGAATAATACATAATTTATATATTTGCTTTTGTATTCTTCAAAGAGATAGATAGTGACATTTTGTATACTTTCTGTATGGGTAGATAATAAACTAAACCTCTAATCTTGTAGTTGGTTATTTAATGTCCAGTGGAAAGGTCTACACAGTTATTTGAAATTAGGAAAGAGAGAGGACATATGCTTGTATTTAACTTAATACATCTAATGATGGATCCTGCATAAAAACTCAAAACTAATGTAGTTGACAATGTAAAGGAAATATGCAGTTCTTAGTGTTTTAAGGTAATACTACAAAATTTTTTTCATACCTAATTGCTGCCTTCTGCACCAGGTATGTTTATAAAAAACAGAGCAAGTATTAGATATATCTTGAGTTTAACAGAGTTAGCACTTTAATTAGTATGATGCACAGCTAAAAATAGCAAATTTTAGCACTTCGCAAGTGACTGATTACTGAAAGTACCCTTTGACTGAGTAGCGCAGGAGAAACAAAATACGAAGATATGCATGACTTGTGCTCTTTCCTACAGTTACAGCAGGATTTCAAATCAAGATTTCTCATACTGCAAACATAATCTAAGGTACCACGTTGTAACACTCTCCTGGCTTCAGATATTGGGTTTCTCGGGGAAATGCTCAAGGCAGATACCCTTTACATCCTATATAAATTCCATCAAGAACATTTTGAGTTTCAATTATCCTTTTGATATCAACCATTTATGACTATTCCTTCCAGAAATAACCCTATGAACAAGATCAGTTTCAGGATAACAACATGCACAGCAGGTGCTTTGTAAATCAGGTAGATAAACTTCATGTTAGTTTTATATAATAATCTAGTTTGGGAAAGTCACTCTAATCATGATTATGCAAAGCTGCTTTGTACAAAAAACTTGTCACCTCTTATATAAAAATTTAGTGACAAGTCTCAAATGTATAGTACAGAGTAAAATCGGGGAGCAACAGTTTCCTCTAGGAATCCCCTTTAATTCTACATATCTGCTGACATTATATACATTTAATCAGCTTTTGATTCATCATTTTCATAGATAACAGTGTCAAGATAGGTGACCTTTTGTAGGATTTAGATACCTATGACTATATAGTTTGAACTTAATCCAAAAAAGGAACAAATATTTGAATTTGGACTGCAGTTGAGCAGGCCTGTGCTCTCATACGGACTTATTTCTGTGAAAGTGTCCTGGTGTTACCCATAACCTTTCTAAAGGCTCCTGCAGGCTAATGCTGTGCTACTGCTTGTATCAGGGAAATGTAAACTCTTTTAGAGTAAGAAGTTCGTGGATGAGACTGAACTCCCAGTGATACAGCTTTGCCAAAGACAACTTTTCACTGGCAGTGTAACTTCCAGCAGGTGGAGTCCAGTAACACCTCTCTTGTAGGGTTCTTATCTTGTTTCAAGACCTTTTCAGCTGACACCAAGAGCCCTAATGATCGAATATAATTTACTTAAACATCATCCTGGTCTGTCATTCATAATCAAATTACTTAGTGTTATCTATTACCTTCCTACCACGATCCAAACCAAACCCAGGAAGAGGCAATGAATATTTAAACAAGGAAAGGACATAACACATCCCCAAGAGTTGCTGGGAAGATGTCAGATGGTGGGAAAGTGGTTTTCAGTGCTCTGCAGTACTCTGAATACCTTTGCAAACGACAGGTATCAGGTAATAATATTGGGTTTCCATGGAGAGGATTTCCTACAGCACAGAATTATGCAAAAAGCCTACTTTCGGTTAGTATTTACTTGCAGTCTGACAGTTATTCAAATAAACAAGGCCCAGAAGCACGGATATGGTCTACAGTTACCAGGTAGTCGTATTATCATCATTATTTAATCCTAGGACCCCAATTTCAGCGATCATAGGGCTCAGCTTCAAGACTAAGCTGCACTCAGTAGCAGGGACAGGATGGATGCCTCTGAAGAGAAAAGTTCTCTTATGAAACTGTACTCTCTTTGTTCAGCTGATAATGATACAGCCTCTTCAAAAGTGACTACTCATGGTGTAACTTCAAGCAGGCTGAGTTTGACTACACCCTACAAGTGCGAGGTAGTGTCCAGAAAAGATGACTGAACTTTGGTGGAAATATATACTCACTTTGCTCCTTCTTCCGTGCCTTATTTTGGGAAAAAAGTTATACAGGGAGAGAAAATTTCTGCCCCATTTCCCGCGTGTCGTAAAAGGCGATTAAAAGGGGAGGGAACTGGGGGCTGGAAATCCTCCTCTTCAGTTTCTGCTTTTCCAAAAGAAGGAACAGAGAAAGGGGCCAAATAAGGATTTTTCCTCTAGGGCTCAGTCCTCTGAACTTAACGCTACCTCGCTAACGCGGGAAAAGGCGTATATGTATGAAAAAAAAAAAAAAATATATATATATATATATATAATACATATATATATATATATATATATATATATATATATATATATATATATATATATATATATATATATATATAT
>JAYMFT010118489.1:0-13324 GCA_038088735.1 Panulirus argus
GGGGGGGGGGGGGGGGGGGGGGGGGGGGTGAAAGTGGAGGAGTCATCCCAGCAACAGGTACGATCGTAGACGTTTCAACTCGTCCTCTTCACTCGACACCTCAACAAAATTCCGTCGTACACACCAAGTCTCTCTCTGGTTAGGTGTGGGCCGGGTGGGCCCTGGTAATAAAAGGCTACAGCATTAACTAGCAGACAGGAGGTACAGTGGTCTCGTTAACTGACACGAGTACACACGGTGATGTATCTATGTACCTCGGGTCTTGATCCCAGCTGCCACGTCGTCACCTCATTTGAGAAGATCAGCGACACACGTCGAGAGGTTTCATATTCTTCCCCCTCGAGGACGGAATGGCTGGCATTGCAAGATAGGGAGGGAGTGAGGGGGACGGAAGGACGAGGGAGAGAGACTCTGACAGGGAGCGGGCGACGACGTGAAGCCACCTGATGAAGATATGATGAAGTGAAAGGGAGTGTGTGTGTGAGGGTGATCACACCGCTAGCTTGCAGCAGCAGCAACAGCAGCACTCGTGCTGCCATGCCAGCTGTTGCCTCACACCCCCATCCGCACACCAGCTGCCCCCCCTCCCCCCACCGCGCTACAGACGTAAGAACAGCGTCTGGTGACCTAGCACAGGTTTCTCTAGTTAATGACCCATGTGAACCACCAGGGGGTAGCCATACACTGGGTTCGACACCACCCATCCCCTCCACCACGGAGCTATGTAGGTCTTCCCCCCACCCCACCCCATCCGCCCCTCCCCTGTGCCATACCGCCGCGGCCGTGCCCCTCGCCGTCGCCTTTCTAATGACAACGAGGGACGTGTCGCAGGTGAAGATTAGTCACCGCCTTGCGCAAATATCCGGGGGAAAACGTGGCCCTTTTCCAATCACTGGGGTAGGGGGCGGGGGCGACCTGGTGATTCCAACCTCACGATTCCTGCCTCATTGTGCGAGTGTGTGTATGTGTGTGTGTGGGGGGGGGGTGAGTAGGTCAGACCACGTCTGGTTGGGAATCTGGCAGTTGTAACCACTACTGTGGGGCTACGGCTACAGAGCCGCCCACAGCCAGCTAGTGGACCTTGTCTCTTGGCTACACCGACTCCTCGCCGTACTCGCAAGCACAGGTGTCGACAGCATCTCTCGGATGCTGGTCAGGTGGCGGCGGTGGGCGCGACGCTCACGGGCGTATGATTCAGCTATCCCCCCCCCCAAACCCACACTCCAAGATCGGCAATTTATGGCAGAAACCTTGGAAACGGACGTGGCTGACCCGTGCCGGCCCCCCACCACCGGAGAGGGGAAAAAGTTTAGTACTTAAATAATCGATTTCACTCAGCCCTCCTTGAGCAGGACGGTATGATTCCTTTCCCTTGATGGCCATCATACCCAAAGGGACGTACCGTCGTGCTCAAAGGTCGTACCGTCGTGCTCCAGTGGCTGCTGAGGACGTAAGAAGCTAACTTGCAACACGACCCGCCTCTACACTACCACACACACCACCAGATCAATCTCGAGATATTTATACATTTTTATAAACAAAAATACAGTAATACCAAATTCATTAAGCTCTCTAAACTTCATCAAAGTAAAACTGCTCAAAATAACTTAAAAGAAATTTAGTATCGGCAATAGTCATCTTATTGTCTCGTTACACCGCAAGAATCTCTGACAAACTCCGTGGTGTAGTCGTTAACCTATGCCGACCATAACGCATTCATGGGCCACCCAGGGGTGGAGCCCACAGAGGTTCGAATCCTATTCCCGGTAGTCAGTCTACAGTCCACACAGGTGTTCATATTCTCGTAAGAGCTGACCGATAAAATGGATACCTGGCTAAGGCTACTCTGTGTGTGTGTGTGTAGAATTAATGAGACGGCCTAGTTTAAGGCAATCAGTTACCCGTGCCGTCACAGATAACATACAAAAAGAAAATGAAAAGCTGTCTACCCGCTCATGTGGGCTTCATACAAGAACAAAATTCCTTTTGTGTCAAGGTGCCTCCCTTTTGCACTCGACCAGCCCCAGGGTCAGGTCAGGTCAGTGACGCTCTAGGCCTCTCGTCGGTCACACCAAAAGCAGAGCTGTGCAAGCTTGTGGCTCGCTCAGTCCCTTGTACACTGTTATCGCAACTTAAGTTATATTTTTCTACTCATATGTAATGTCATTCCAGTCTGAAGCAGCAGAAACCTCAACAATTAAAACCTGCTACCACTAAGCTCTCTCTCATCATGATTCCAGTATTGATGCTATACAAAGTTATGAAGACGAAGCATTAAAATATCAAGTTAACAACTGATACCGTAGCTTGTCTCACCAACTGATATTTGCCGCAGCCACACCTCTGGATAACTGCATTCTTCATTCAGCGTCGCCCAGCAATTTCATATATTTAATGGCAAATCTTCGTCAAGGTTTATTCTGACAGCGTCTTCCCCGCTTGTGCCAACAGCACCTTTGGCTCTTGGGAGTTTGTCTCGCACCGTCTGCCAAGTCTCCAGCATGGATGAGCTTCCTTTGTGAGCCAGAGATTCAAGCCTCCATCTTTTCCAGGTGTATATTAAGCATCGACAAGCCTACGTGTCATGATGCTTAGATGAATATAATCATTTACAGCTTAAAACTAAATCTGCCACGCACTAGTCGATGTCATGCTTCGAGCCATCCTTAACGGACGGTGGAGGAAGCAATATCCCGATATTGGGTCCGCTTCCCAAGGCGGCTTACACTGTCTCAGTGGTGCGTTCGGACGGCACCACCCGCACGGCCCTCCGCCTCAGTGGTGTGCACGGCGAGTACCCTTCCAACAAAAACTACGTGCACTTCTTTCTCGAGCTAGAGAGGGGGCGCGTTACGAAAGCCACGGTGGGGGTGGAGCGGGGCGGCCGTGGGGAGGGGGGGTGCTGTGGGGGTGGGGAGTTAATATTTACGAAGGTAAATATGAGGCAAACTGGGGATGACGTCACGGGGCAGGAACTTGCGCAAAGGGAAGGCATTGCTCAATGCTGCCCACCTGACTCACCAACGCTGCCCACCAACCTCCTACCACGCCAAAGCTTGCCTCAGTGCCTGTGACCCCCGGCGGCGGCGGCGTGACAACAAAACACAACAGCGACAGATCTTGACAGTGACCAACAAACACAACTTTCCAACAAAAAGACCAAACGACTTAACTTCTCGCCCACGAACCCCTAACAGATGGTAACCTAATTTCTTTTTCTCTTTTTTTTTTCGATGGAAAAAACTGGTAGGCAGAGAAGCGAGGGCGAGACGTAGTACGCAGTGGTAAAGAGGTAGAGGGTGGCTGGATGCTCCTGAACCTCTCCACCCCATCCCACACACCGTGGGTTGGGGGGCGGGGGGTTCTGGCGGCCATCGGCAGGATCTGGTTGCTTTCTCGCTGTTCCTTTAACCTTTGCCAGCCGGCCACAGGTGCTGTCAGGGAGGGATGGGACACACAGGTGCATCTGGAGGGCCTCGGGCCTGCAAGCCCGCCATAGCAGGTCAGGCCCCACTCCAGGTCAGGCACCGCACCATAGTACGGCAACGCGCCATAGAACTGCCTGTCAGCAAAGTCACAATAACGAAAACTGCATCGCTCGTAATTACATTTTCTTTCACCAAATCGAATAAAACCTGCCATGCTGCACTTTGGCCTGAAGGCCGTGCCTGACGCGTAACAGCAGTACAGAGCGGATCGTCCACACGCGGTAAAAGTAACAAATAACCATGGGATTACAACCTTCACAACTCCACGACTAGCAGACTCGTACATCATACAATTCCGCCATCGACGTTTCTAACATGGACAATCTCATCAAGACGTCAGGCCTCACTCGTCGTATATATATATAAAAGGGAAACCAAAAGAGAGAGAAAAAGAGAGAGGCCTTCAACAGTCTCTAAACGAGAGAGATTTTAATTAAAGTCTAACTCTTTACCTGCCACAACCCGAGGGTTGTCTCGCCTTACAACAACATTGGAGCTCACTCCATCAATAGTACAGTGCTCACCAACGCCACAGTGTAGGACAGATGAGGGACGAGTCACTGAGACATCAGCATCACAGGCCATCAACACCTTTGATTGTAAATACTCTTATGATGAAGTAGTTTACGTCAATCTCATTACGTTGTACATTTCATACAGGTAAGTTTTACAGGTGTTTATTAGCAAATATTACTCGCATCACATGACAAAAACAGAGTATTACTCAGGAGTGTTTCCAGATCCTTACCTTACACACGAGAGCAGCCACAGAGGCCACACCATCCAACACACGACCAAAACAGTCGTGCAGCATCAAGCAGTTGCGCAGGTATTTTGGTGACGGCGTCTCACAGGTTCCTCCGGAGCCCGGTACACCCAGAGCCCCTGGCCTGTGCAATCAGCAACATCATCATGATGATGCTGGCCGGGTAGCGCTCACCACCAGCCTGGAGTTTACTCACAACTGTGTACCGGTGAGCCAGCAGCTCGTGGCCCCTTTAACCCAAGCTCCTTTCGCCCAAAAGAACCCAACACACACGACCCCACAAAGGAGGGGTCATGTTCCTGATGTTTGGACCGCCTGAGCACGACGGCACGAGCCTCGGGTACGGTGACCTGACACTGACTGATATGCCAGGCCTTCGCCACTGAGGGTCAGGCCACAGGAATACCATCGTGTTCACGAGATGAAGCCGATACCAGACTTGTATTCAAAATATTTCTTTTTTTCTTTTCTTTATAAAGGCTCCGGTCACGGACACAAATCCTCAGAGAGGCCAGCCTTTCACAGGAAAGAAATGAAATAGTGGCGGTGGTGGTAGCAGTGGTGGTGGTGGGGGGGAAGGGGGGAAACAACACAGAGAAAATAGAGAAGACCAACCAAGGTTTTCTCATAACCCTGAGTGCACACCACACCCTCCAGCAGATGTCCAGCTGTCTTACCAACACCTGATTCACCAACACAACACGACCCAGGTGCCGCCCTCCAGCAGGTGTTCAGCAGTCAGCTTCACCACCAACAACAACAAATACCAGCCACACGAGAGCCTGGACTGTGTCAGCTTGAGCTCTCCTCCCGCCACAATGTATCTTTTTTATATTGAAATATAAACCTACATACGTCGGGCAACTGCAATTTAGTGTCCATCAGTCAGACACAAACATCTGCTCAGAATCTCAACACATTTCTTTTTATCTCTGACGGAAAACAATGTGACCAGCGTGACAGAACAGGATTGAACCAAAGATAAATAAAATAATCATCGGGTTTCATCAACAAGTGCACTCCAGGTCGTCAGATATCAGAGTCATCGAGCATATAACTTGACTGTTATCCTCACAAGACATTTCAACCTCATTCCTGAGACCTGCGTCACACACTGCTCTCTTTACTCTCCTGTTCCTACCGCCGTTCTTAGATCACTGCCACTGATAACCTCGTTATGGACCATCAGGTCTCCTGTTACCTGTCCTCCCCCACAGACTCTGCAATGAGAGTTGCAATATCCTTCCTACACCGTTGCCATCATGCAGAAATTATGAATCGTACACGACAAAGAAAATTCCTTTCATGTAAGGTTACTGACTGAGACAAAGGCAGAGCTACTCTGAAGACTAGCTGGACGGAGGGGGTCTGGATTCCAGTGACAGTATAAAGAGGATGAGGGAGACATGCGCTGCACCTCAAGAGGTTCTCAACACCTGGAGGTCGAGGTGTGATAACTCAAGTCCACTCCAGCGCAATAACCTGGTGGGGATCGTATACAAAGAAATCCAATTAAGCTTATATTACTTTGCATTCATGTGTTCGCGTCCAAGCCCTTGGGTTCCATGGGCCCACACAGAGAGAAAATACAGCCAGGGACGAGGAATGCCACCCGAGATTCCTCGGTCCTGAGCAGCTAGGAGTTCTCTGTCTAATTCTATCATACACAAACCCTTTTTATGGCCTTAAGGTGCATGTTGTGCGTATTTTCTCCCGATTTTCAGCTATGGCTGCAGTAATTTAACAGATCAACAATCATCAATTATAGCTACCAATATTACTTGGAACATTATCATTATCACAACAGTATATGGATGACGATCAGAACAGAGAATTAACAAGGAATCAAAAAGTGTGTTTTACGCCAACTCCAACCAAGACTTAGGTAAAACTTTCCCGTTAAGCCAACCAACGTCTTAAATGCCCTCCACGTTCGTGACAGATAGATGGGTTTACCACCACCACACCACCCAACACAAACATTCAAGATATGGACACCAAATCTGAGGCTGGCTATTGTGTAGTCTGGCGTCGAGAGCATGAACCAACGTTAACTAGTCCAGTTAATTCACGAGCCGGCAAAGCTCAGGAGAAAGTGCAGACGCTGCCGTACATATATGTAAACAAATGTATATCATGAATGCCCACGGCTGGTGGCACCCCGCAGTACCAGACACTGGCCTCCCGCCTCCAGATTATAGAGTAACCCTTCAGTCCCACAGTGCGACCCTGAGCACGACGTCAAGGCCCCTTCAACACTGGGGCACGACCCTTGAGCACGAGGGTGCCATTCCTTGGTGTACTGGCCTGGACTCTGACCTGACCCTTATCGAGCACATCAGAGACCAGGCCTCACATAATACCAATGGTTCACACGGTTGAAACTAGAGCACTATGGGGACTAGATAGTGATGGAGACTAATTAGATTAGCCATCAGGGGACTGACTACCTAGTGATGGAGGGGCCAACTAGAGTAGCCATCTAGGAACTGGAGAACAATATAGGAAAAGACTCGAGACACATCACAGGTGGTGGCAGAGTGGACGGCCGTATGTATGTATGAGCAGCGCCCGAACACGTACCTTCCGCAGGGGAATGAGCCAGCACCAGGGCCAACTGTACGACCTCAGACTCGTGTCAGGAGCTCTACACATGCAGACACCCCTCCCCCTCCGCCGGCAGATCCAACACTCCGCAGGGACAGAGTCGAGACCCTCAAAAGAGCCAATTTTCAAGCACACTGGTCGGGATAAAAGCAGTCTGCAAGCATTCAATATTCCGTTTCTTATGTACCAACATACGTCAGCAACCCAGCCTCCGGCGGTTCCTACCCGCTCTACCAACAGGAGGATTCCGAGAATCTGTTCTAAAATTATTAATTACCATCAGACTTTGCAACCATTTAACGTACTCTCCCTCTGTTTGCTTTATCAACATTGCATTCTGGATCATGAACTGATTAAGAGATCTAATGAAGTAAACCAAGGCTTTCATTACTTTGCTAAACCTACATCAAGAGGCAACGAGGGGAGGAATCAAATTCAAAATAAAACTACGAGTGATCTAAATAAGTTATTTTATTTTTCAGTGTCCTAAACTAGATGTTTAAGACTTAACATTAACATGCCTTATCCCAGTAAAGTAATGTAAGGACCAATCGGTAATCAAATCTGTTACTAATTACATCGAGCATATACAATTCCATAACTGAATGAATCTCTCGTCTCGAAGGTTCACATAATCCAATCTATCACTTCTGATGAGGCAACAGATGCTCTGTTGTCATGGTGTTAATGGCACATCACAGTACTAGTTCAGTTAAAACCTCCGTCACTAGTGTCATGCAAGTGACTTGGTTCAACAAACACTATAAAAGAACCAATGTCCATTCCCAGTCACTAATGAAAACGTTCAATAATTACAAACTAATAAACACTATAATACAAAACCATAAAGATACTTAAAAAAAAAAATGGACCATCGAATACAATAAAAATGGCCACATAAAACAATCTGAGCAATATCAGAAAATAAAATCAGGTTAACCCGACTCGCTCCAGGTGCTGTACGGCGCCCCACGCAACCTGTCTGGTTCCAGGCAGACTGAGGCCATCGTTCAGGCCGGGGCTGGACCCCTGGATCCAGCACGACCTTTCCGTACGATGACCTGGGCTCTGACCTGACACTGTAGGGTCGAGTCAAAGGGGCCTGTCCATCATGCCCAAGGGTCGTGCGGTTATGTTTACGAGGCAACAGAATCTGCAGCAACAAAGTGGGCCAGAACCTCTGGGACTCACGACTACTGAGGAGCACACAAAACCCGGAACTCCAACTATACGAGAGAGGAAATTCTCCCTCACGTATGTGAATGGCACCAACATACAGCAGGAACCCCGAGCTGCCCGTATCATCTGGAGTCTAAATCATACTATTTCCCCACACGACAGCGTAATCTCACGGAACTTTAAAAAAAAACATCCAGACAAGATTACAAAGCTCAGACAACCACAGTAATACATCCATAAATAACAGATCCGAATACTGTCCTAAAGTGATTAGCAGCATATGTGGTGTATCTTACATCAAGAGTTCAAAATAATCTGGCAGTCAAGTCAAAATTCGTTGTAGTGTACAGGGCCAACTAACGAAACCGAACAGAAAATCCCCGGCAAAATAATGATGACTTTCCCATTCCCAGCCCGCCACGGAACAACACCTGCCATCCGTCTTGCAATAATGTCCACGTCTCTCGTGACTGTGTTGTTCTTACAGCACTCAGGATACTGCAGCCTTGAACGGACATCTCATGATGCATTTCCTGCAACAACAATGGCTTCATGGTAACCTGTCTCTTACCAGGAGAGAGAGAGAGAGAGAGAATCCTGGGTGAAGTAAGGAATATCAAACAACACATGTGAGGCCTTCTCATTTAAGAAATGCAAGGTTTATCATCACACACACACCAGTATGCTCATGTCAGCTCTTCTCTACAGAGCCACAAATTGTCAGTACCAAACCAAACTCTCCCATCCTCCTCCTACAACCAATCTTAACTCCCCTCCCTCCCTCTCTCTCTCTCTCTCCATTCAGTTCCAACGCATTGCTTCACTACCCCACCTTCCCTCCCACACGCGCAGTTCCCCACTTCCCTTCCCAAACAATGCAGCGATTTTAAGGGGACGGCATCATTTCCAGCATTGCTGAGGACAGACCAACTCGCTACGACCTTGGGTCTGTGTGGTCTGCGTATTCACGCATGTGCTATGCAGCGAGCAGTCCAATACCTGGACTTTACCCCAAACTGTTATGTACTTTACTGTCGCTTATATTACTTTCCGACTGCTTCGGAGGTCTTCTTCCCTCACAGGTGGGGTCTGGGACCTTACCTTACGATGGTTTTGAGGGGTCTTCCACCCAGAAAGCTGAGGGAAGAAGACACGTACCTCACGACGGTTTGGTAGGTCTTTTACCCCTAAAGCTAGGTCGGTCTGAAGCCAAGCTGCCATGTCGCTACTCCGTTCAGTCAGGCAGTTGGAGGCCACCACAGCCCCTACAGGTCTAGGTAGCCTGCCAACACGTCCCCGCTGGTCTCCTACCCCTTCCTCCTCTGGTCTCGGTGCCTCTAGGTCTCCTGCCCCGGCACCTCCATCTGGGGAGAGTGAACAGTACTATGTACGGTGTCACACTAATTCTTGCTTCCCTTTATTCCAAGACGTCAGCCGGACAACCCGACCCGCCACCACCTGTCCTGCCGCCCCTTCGACTCCAGCCTATATAGGCGAGGCGGGAACGCCGTGAGCAGCAGCAGCAGCTACACCAGACTCGGCCAGCCGGCCAGTTAAGACACATCAGAGCCATGGCGGCTTTCATATTCAAATGAGGTTCTCATAAACCCCAGCACCAGCACCAGTCTCCACACTGCAAGGCTAGTGGGGGAAGGTTTTCGGGCCCACCTGCAGCTACGGGACCAACCACCTCCGCCACTTTCATCGTGGCTGAGAAAGGCCAAATAACTTTACTCTTTCACAACCACCTCCTGCATTGCTGTGTCCATCAAACGTTAAGATCACGGCCATGCACGATCTGGCCATGGGGCATCACCTTTCCTGTTCTCTGTCCTTCCTTCGCAACTAAGTTCTGTTCCGTATCAAAAACGTAATCCTGGTTAACCCACTGCTCACCTCTCGATTACTATCGACGGAAAATACAGAGCCAGTTTAATTGCATCGCAACCTTTATTACCTCACTGAGCAATTACTGTTGTTGATCGCACTGGTAGTAATTAAAAAACAATGCCGTTTCATAACATGCACTCAGCCAGGTCCACAACCAATACCTGGAAGTTCAAAGGTCATTCTGACC
The DNA here is from genome assembly GCA_038088735.1 of Panulirus argus. NCBI lineage: Eukaryota > Metazoa > Arthropoda > Malacostraca > Decapoda > Palinuridae > Panulirus > Panulirus argus. The sequence continues at coordinate 10,118 of JAYMFT010118489.1, forward strand.
CTGAATAACCCATCTTGACCTTCTGATCTTATCTTGTAATACTTTTAGTAAATATACAACCCCCCTCAGCCCCCCCCCCCTCCAAATCATACATACATACGTAGCGAAGCTGGAAAAAATTACTCTGAACAATCTTTCTTTCTTACACACACTTCAGGAACAAACGAAGAAAGGCCACATCTCCTCACATCCATTCTCCAGCTGTTATGTGTAATGCACCGAAATCACTGCTCCCTATCCACATCCAGGCCCCACACATCTTTCCATGGTTTACCCTGGATGCTTGACATGCCCTGGTTCTGACCAATGACAGCATGTCGACCCAAGTATAGCACATTCTTCCAATTCACTCTATCCCGTGCATGCATTTTACCCTTCTTCATGTTCACGCCCCTATCGCTCAAAATCTTTTTCACTCCATCCTTCCATCTCTAATCTGGTCTCCCCGTTCTCTTTGTTCCCTTCACTTCTGAAAAATATATCCCTTTTGTCAACTTTTCCTCACTCATACTCTCCATATGTTCATACCATTCCATACATTTTTATATATCATGCAAACGGTGCGGGGTTCGAATCCTTGCTGTTGGAGGGCATTTATATACTATGATATATATATATATATATATATATATATATATATATATATATATACACACACACACACACAAAACTCTTTATACGCACCATGTATAAAACAAAATTATGGGGAACTGACAAATACGAGGTTATTGCCAGTGAGGTCACGGGTTGTTTTACGTCATAAAGATAATTCAAGATGGCCCAAGAGGGAGGAGAGCCTGGCCCTGGGCCGGCATGGTGGCCACACACACACACACACAGGTAAGGCACAGTGTTGGCTCGCCCTCTCATACAACATGCTGAGCAAGACGCTAACGGGAACACCAGTAATGCGATATATGTAAAGGAAGGACGGGGGAAATGTAGGGAAGAGCACAGTGGAGTGAGAGAGAGAGAGAGAGAGAGAGAGAGGTGGAGAGACAGGAGGAAGTAGTGATGATGAGCAGAAGAACAGGAAGACGGTCAGAAGGACAGGTAGACAGAATACGAGGAATGGGATACTATAATGGGAAGGGAAGAGTGGAAAGGCCAACGGAGGTCGAGGAGACACCAGATTGGTAGGAGGACGAGGAGGAGGACAGATGGGGATGTACAGCGCCCAGTATGCGTGGCTCCTGCAACGTTCCTGCCAATGGTCACGTTGCAGCCCCAACACACTGCGGCTCTCGTCTTACTACCCGATTATCACGGCCGGCAATCCATCACCCACACGAAAAACCCGACCCTCTCGCACCCCAACTCGGCTCGGCTTCCAGTCTAAAGTTCCAGAACAGTACGCCTTACGAGCATTTCGAAACTCTTCTACCCCCACGGCTGGGGTCTGGGACCTAACCTAACCTTATGATGGTTGCGGAGGTCTTCTACACCCACAGTCCGATCTGGTATTAAGATGCAAAATTTTTTCTCTTGTTCATTCTGGCTGTTGGAGGCTGCGGGCACGGCGTAGGCCTACGTAACCTCACATCCAGTCTGGTCTGGTCCTACTGTACGTAAGAAAATCCTTCAGTGGGATCGAGATCGTTGGTAAGGAAGATCCAACGACAGTTTCCATGAGCAAGAAACGATCAACAATTCCATGCCTCACCTCGAGTCACAGAGAGTTTACCAAAGAAATCCCGAATGACGGCCAGTGAAGACAGACACCTCAAATCTTTAAACGGATCCTTAAGGAACGGCTCAAACGAAATCGATGCAGTGCACTGAACCCTGGGTGGAGTCGAACCCCGGTGTGCTGAGGGTGTGCGAGGCTAGGGACGGGTGGAATCTGTACTCAACAAGGAGTGGTTCATATGATAGGTCCAGACACTTGTAACTTCGTACATACACACACATATGTAAGGTGGAGGTCCCTGCCTCCCTGAGGGGCGTGTCGTGGCAAGTGTGGCTTGGGGAGGAGGGGGGGAGGGAATGGGGTGAGGTTCACCAACTCACATTATCAACCCACACACCAACCGAAGAGAGAGGGAGAGAGTAGGTCATTAAATGGTAAGATCTGGAGAGAGAGAGAGAGAGAGAGAGAGAGAGTCTAAAAATCAGGTCACAGCCCCAATCAGAGACACCAGAAGACCCCAGCAGATGATGTGTGAGGCTTGAACGCAGCGTAGGATCCCGTCGGTCTGTACCGCGGGGAAGGCGTCGCGTCGCCTTTCAGCCACACAGAGGCCGCCCTTATCGCCCGCCCAGGCCTCACTCTTCATTTCCACTCCCCGTCATCCCTTTAAGTGTACCACAATCTCTTCTTAGCATCGCCTTCCTCCTCCACGGAATATTTACCAGAAATAATGAAACATTTTTGTTATACAACTAGTTTGGTAGAGATTTTCCCGAGGCCAGCAGGAAAACGCACCAGGTTACAAGTGAAGCACACGACTGCACACTCATGGGTGTGGTGGGGACTAGGGTTCTCACCAGCAAACCTCACTTCATGCACGCGGACGACACACACACGCCTCTGGTGTGGTACGATACAGAAACACCTTTTGCGGCGTGGGTAACAGCCTGTGACGGCTGATGCATTGCCACTATTACAGTGCCACATTTCGTTTTCAGTTTATATGATGTTAAGTATTTAAGGCGTCTGCCATACCAGCAGTAAAGAGTCGTCCGTGCTTATGGACCACCTCCCAAGGAGTGCTTATAACACGCAAGACACCCGCGTGACACACCTACACCCAGATCTGACCCCTCAGGCCAGCCAGCGGAAGGAATAAGTTTCGGGAGTTTCGCTTTAATCAATTTCCCACGGGCCAATTGAAAGGAAAATTGGTTAAACTGTCGAGTTTGTGGTATGCGCAAGCGTTTGCTTTTTTTTTTTCTTCTTCAAGGGAAAGGGTGGGGTGGTGGCGCTGTGGGCTGGGTTTATTCTTCACGAGGGCTGTTGATTTACATGATGAAGCAAGAGATTAGCGGAGAGGAGTTTGTGTGTTTGTTGTATACTTTACCTAATCTTCTGTACACGAGACACTGTTAATCTCATTCCTCACACTTCCCTTTACCAACAGCAAAACCTTAATCATTCTCTCTCTCTTTCCCTATTAATCACACACACACACACACAACAAATAAATAAATAATATATATATATATATATATATATATATATATATATATATATATATATATAATAAT
>JAYMFT010118500.1:0-13324 GCA_038088735.1 Panulirus argus
GGAATTTGGGGAAAGGGCGGGTGGGGGGGAGTCTACAACGCAATGGGGGTTTAGGAACCGGGAAGTAGGTTAGTAGCTGTTTGCTTATTGCACGGCTCTCATGGCGGGCTCGAGAGAGAGAAACTGCAGAAGCTGGTGCCTGAGTTTGGAAAGGAGGACGTTGAGAGTTAATGTGAAGAACAGTAAGGTAATGTGGTGAAACACGAGGGCGAAACAGAATGGTTTAAGTGTGGGTTTGAATGGGGAGGACGTGGAGGAAGAAGTGGTGTTACAAGTTACCTAGGAGTGGATGTGACAGCGGATGAAATGTTGGGGCGGGAGTGAGCCATTAGTTGCAAGATAGGGCTAAGGCTCTGAGTGCGCTGAGGTGGGTGCGGAAGAAGAGGTCAGTATCTGTTAATGCAAAGATGGGTATGTTTGAAGGCATTATTGCAGTCCCGACGGCGATGTATGTACGTGAGTCTTTAGCTTGAATGCACGAGAGAGGAAAAGGGTTGACAGGCTGGAAATAAAATGCCTTAGGACAACGACATGTTGCGTGAGTCTGGTTGATTGTGAATAGAATGACAGTTTTTGAACGAGACGGGCCGAGTGTAAGAGTCAGAAGTGGAGGGATCAAGGGGAAAGGAATACCAAACAGAAAATGGAAGGATGGAGTCAACAAATGCCTTTGGGGTATTAGGACCTGAACGTTCGTTTATTCAGGTGGGTGAAGGACTTGCATGGAATAGAAATGATAGGATCAACGTGGTTGATTTGGAGCAAGGGTTATATATATATATATATATAGAGAGAGAGAGAGAGTGAGTATATCCCTCTTTACTATATTATCTTTCTCGTCTGCCCCCCTTTCCCACTTTCCATTTTTTGTGTCGATCGTGTCAATTAATTTCTCCATATGGTCCACAAACTTACTTTTATGAACCAATCTTTTTTTTTTTTCATTTGTGGAATTTACTGAATCTCCTACATCTTATTTTCTATTGTTTACCTGCAGCGGAGCCGCAAGGTCAGTTAGAAATTCCAGTTTTTTGTTGTTGTTAACTGTCTCTGTTGATGCTGTTGTTAGTTATGTTGTTCTTTTGTATTTTATTTTAGGATCCCATGTATTTTTACGTTCCGTAGCATTTTGTGTTCTTAGTGTATTTATATGCCTTTTCTCTCTCTCAAAGGTTTCAAGTAGTGTTCTGTTTTTTCCACCACACTTTATTTGTGTTTGTAATGATTAACTGTGTACTGGAGTTTTCGGTGTATACAACGTAGATAGTACTTAAGGGTGCAAAGAAAACGTACTCTGAGAAGCACTGACTGTGGAAAGTAGGTGATAGTCAAGGCAAACTGCAGTAAATATGGGATGGAAGAAGCTGGACTTCACAGGAGAGATCCTAGCAGGAAATTCACATCTAGGAGTATTTTAAAGTCAGATAGGAACTGTAGAATGTGAACAGGTAGAAAGTGATAGTAAGCTGAGAGTAAATTGGAATGAAATGATAACATTCAGTTCAGTTTCAGTACTTTATATTAAAGAAAAAACCCAGGTGCTTCTTTGATCTTTCCAAGAGCATGTCTTTAATACCTGCTGGAGAGGAAGCGAGAACACCACAGACGGTCTTTGCCACATCAGCTGTGTCGCTAACCTCCCCGGGCGCACTTGGGAAAGAAATGCTTCATCGTTTCCTGCAGGAATGGTTCCTGCCTTAGACTTCCTCCATTTGACCGCAGATGGTATAACTTAAAGTGCACCTTGTCCTCCGCTTGTCCTCCGCATTATCCAGAGCCTGAAAGCGAATTTATTTTTCTTGTTAGAGGCAAAATAAGGTACACGTCTGAGCTATCTACCCCGCCGCACTGCTTCAAGATGTCGGTCTGTCTAAATGAAAGAAAGTGGGAATTAGTGTGTGGGGTGTGCTTCAGCATCCTAGAGCGGTGCTACTTCCAACCGACGTCTGCAACCCCCCCTCCACGAACCGCCTTTTCCAGCGTAAGTCAAGGAGCCCTAGTGAGGTTATTCAGAAAGTGAGGAGGTGGATATCATTTTCTGTTTCCCCCACTACACAAACAACACCGCTGACGCGCTAGCCTGCTGGAAAGATAATAAATAAATGTTCGAAGTTGATAATGATAAGAAGAGGGAGAGAGAAACCAGTCCGAATGCTGATGTCATCGGGTGACCTTAAATCACTCGGTGTAATGAACTGAACTGTGAGGTTCCGATCCTTGACCCTTACGACCGCTGACTTCTGGAGACGTCCTTAACGCTTCAGACAGGCGCTTACCTCATTGCCTTATACTCCTTTGTCGTCGACTGCAGCTCTCCCAAGCATTTTATAGTATGAAAAGTAATTAACAAGTACAGTCAGGACAGCACAAAGTAATGGACAAACTGATGCCGAAAGAAGAGGTAACACTAGTCAAGGAGCCACACAAGGCTGGCGCGTTCTTTAGCAAGGATGGAGCGTTCTTTAGCAAGGCCGGCGCGTTCTTTAGCAAGGCTAGAGCGTTCTTAAGCAAGGATGGCTCGTTCTTTAGCAAGGCTAGAGCGTTCTTAAGCAAGGTTGGAGCGTTCTTAAGCAAGGATGGCTCGTTCTTTAGTAAGGCTAGAGCGATCTTAAGCAAGGATGGAGCGTTCTTTAGCAAGGCTGGCGCGTTCTTTAGCAAGGCTGGCGCGTTCTTAAGCAAGGCTGGCGCGTTCTTTAGTAAGGCTGGCGCGTTGTATAACAAGGCTGGCGCGTTCTTTACAAAGGTTGTCGCGTCAGTTTTGTCTCGCTGTCAGAACGGCCGAAACAATTTATGAGGACAGTTAACAAATGAGATCCTACCTCGAGTCCATCATATAATCACGACGGCACGACCCTTGAGCGCGATGTCAATAGCCTTGAATCCGACGGTACTGACCCTTGGGTATGGCGTCGTACCTTGTTAACCTGACACTCAAGGGTCAGGTCGTAGGTCATGTTTTACTCAAGGGTCGTATTTTCATACTCGCACCGTCATACCATAGTGCTTAGGGAAGTAAGCTTAGAAAACGGAGAACCAAGCTATACTGGTACAGATATAGGTCATATAGCTTCTGGAGCGTCCAGTATAAAACCATATATAGCATATAGGGTTTCAGATTTTATACTTGAGTATCTAATTGTACGTATTTCCTCGCTCGCGTTTTTCGTCTTAGAAAACGAGCAGTGATAACGCTGATAATGCTTATCATGTCTTTAGTGACGAAGGGAATGATTATGATAACTGATGCTCATCAGAATGATAGCACAACTGACGGAAAGTATTGATTTAATTAAAAAAAAACGTATTAATTAAACGGGTGTAATTAGTACGCCATGATGATTATGAATATTCCATGATGATTAATCATCTTGTTAAGTGTCGGAGGCATCGGTGATAAATGGTGAGAGGAATATACCAGTAAGGTATGCGCCAAAGGCTGCAGGTGTTTGCGGACATTACTTCCCCTCACATAAGCTACCGGGGGATGGGGGGGGGGGGTTAGAGAGAGAGAGAGAGAGCTGATTTGGCACTTGTGTGTGTGTGGCTGGCCTGCCCCAGGCTTATTTACACGGGTGGAGAACACCTGTCCCTAACGTCCTTCGTGTCTACTTTCATCAGTTTCCGCCAGAGTTTAAGTCTACTACGAGTATTTCCATTTATCGTTCGTCTGTTTCTCCTGAGATTTGGCAAGTTCTACCCGATCGTAATCAGTTTGGTTCCTGCCTCACTCCTTTTTGATGATTGCCTTGTTAGTTTCAGCTGTGTTTCGTTTGTTTCACGTATATATGCTTTGTTGGTGTTGTTTGTGTTTCTTATGGTTTATATGTGTTTCATTTGTTGTGTATATGCCTTTCATATGTATGTATATGTTCACCTCCAAAACCCTTAAACTCTACAATGGAGTCGCTTAAGGAGCAGTTCTTTCTCCAACCCTCTTCAGTCTCATCCTCTACGACCTCAGTATCCCTAAACAACACCCTGACACCATAGTAGCAACAACAAACGTGCAACACTTCATGACACGAATGTAACAGTGGCTCACCCAGAACAGAATGTCCGTATCTCCACAGAAGTCTCCAGTCACTCATTTTAACCCCAGACAGAATACACATCCAGTCTATCCCCTCCAGTTATGTACAGTCATTCCCACTGAACAAAACGCTGTTCTAGGCATCACATACGATGTACACATGTTCACTTCCCACACCAGAAATGTTACCACAGAGTCAATACACAATCAAAATGCCCTCTGAACACTAACTAGTGCCAAGGACGGTTTTTCATACCATATTCTGCGTAGCTTTAGTCATCAGTCCTTGGAGTGCAGTGGGCATAGAGGACAAAGTAGAAGAGACTTAGGTAAGTCAAGGATGAAGGAAAGTCAGTGATGTATTTGAGTTTAGGTGGAGGTATTCCCAAGTCTCTTAGTCGCCTAAGAGTGTTGAGGCGATAACGAAGATTTAATGGCTGGTATACTGAGGAGGTAGTTCCAGCATAACGAATTACTTCTATGTTTTTAGAAAACAGAGGAAGATGGCGCTGTTGTTCGTTCACCAAATACATCATCAGCTCCCGGAGCTGTCGCCTCTGTCTGACCTCGGGATCCTCAAGGTATCGCTAACGACCTTAGATGTTGACGCGACGCCATTTCAAACCTGAACGTCTTGCAGAATTTTAGACTAGGCTCACTTCCTGATGTCTACCCCCCCCCCCCCGCCCCCGGTCGTGCAACGGATTGCCAAACGAATATCGAGCCCTCCCAAACGGCAGATATAGTGCAAGTTTGGCGAACTGATTAAAATGACTTGGTCATTTACGACGAAAATACAAGTGAAAACTGCACGAATCAAAGAGGTTAGGGCAACGCCTATATTTAATGCAGTCGTATGTAAAGACAGTTACGTAGATTTGCATAAGAGATACTACATACGAGCATTCGCAGGAAAACGGAACAGAAATGAGAGCCATATTGGATCATAGAGCTCCTCCTGTTTTTTTTCTTTCTTTTTCTGCCTGACGGACGCTTGACAGAATGCCAGCGCGTGACCATCAGTCCCGTGTCGAGAAAATGATATTCAGGAATGTTGACGTTGATGAGCGTTGTTCTGTGGAGGTGCCGACGACGGAGGGGTAGGAGGAAGAGGAGGAGGAGGAGAGACAGCTCAGGGAGTCACGGATGGGTGTAGACACACACACACACACGCTGGTACCAGAAATTAACCCCGTTGAGTAAGACTTTTTTAACTTTCTGAGGTATGACGACTTCCCTTCCCTGCGATGACTGAGGTCATCGTGCTCGAGGGTCAGGTCATTGCGTTGAAGGTGTTAAGTCATCATACACGAGGACTTAAGTGGTCATACTCGAGGAAAATAAGTCATCATACTTAAGGGGTTGTCACCATACTTAAGATGTTAAGTCATCATACTCAATAAGTCACCATACGTAAGGGGATAAAAGTCAACATATGAGGGGATAAGTCATCATACTCGACACAAGTCATCATACTCAAGGAGTTAAGTCATCGTGCTCAAGACGTTAACGAGTCTTTCTAAAAGACTCGATAAATTCTTTACCGTCTTCTACGAAGTCCATCCGAGACTTGAAGACAAAACAGCTCAGGGCGTGCCAGACGTGCATACCTGGGCACCGGGTAATGTCGAGACTGCATCTTTTGGTTAATGAGACTTGGACACGATAAATGACCATGATGGAACACCTTTAGCGATAACCATGCATTCCGAGGGCTCGTTATACCAGTGAGGTCCGACACCAAGCAAGCCCTCTGAAGTACTTAGTAAGAGGCATTTCATTATCATAATGGTGAATTATCGTAATAATATATCACCATAGTGGTAGTAATTATGATGATAAGGGTGATTTAACAGTGACGGTGATGATTTACAGTGATTCTCGAAGAATATGAATAGGCGAGTAGAATTTAAAGTGAATAATGATGAAGAAAATGTTAATGATAATGATAATAATAATAAGAACAACAACAATGATAATAATAATGATGATAATGATGATGATAATAATAATAGTAATAATAATGATAATAATAATAATAATAATAGCAATAGTAATAATAATAATAATGATGATAATAATAAAACGGTAGGTAACCATTGTGTATAAGTTAATATAGATGTCTAAAGTCCTTCTTTGTCTTGGACGACTCTCGGTGAACTTAATGTACCGAAACATCACAGTACTTTCGAGTGAAATGAAATGTCTTGAGGACTTGATCGTTCGTTTAACGGGAGAATCGAGCGAAGGAGATCCGGTGTGCTTGGCATCCTGTTCACCCTCACAAGGAGGAATAATTTCAAGCTGAAGGATCTGGGAAGGACGTCGTTGATTTCGGCAGGATGAGAGAGACAATGTCGGTGGCTGTGATTTAGAAGTTTTGGGAAGATCTTAATTGGTGCTGGGACGGCGTGAGTGTGTGTGTGTGTGGACGAGAATAGAGAGGGAGAGAGAGAGAGAGAGGTGGGGGAGAGGATGAACAAGCCGAAGGGAAGGTCCTACGGGAGCGGTGGCTGTCAGTGGAGGATATTGTTAAGGAAATGGTGGATGGTTCACCAGCCCGAAAAAAAAAAAATACTAGCTAAAGTGAGAGGCTGTTACGGCGTCTCCCATCACCTCTCTCAACCAAAGGCCCTCTCTCCCCTCACTCCCTCCTCCTCCTCCTCCTCCTCCTCCTCCTCCTCCTTCACTTCCTCCTCCTTCTCCACTTCCTCCATCACCACCGCGTATCGTCATCACTTTTTCCATTTGCCTGCTGTCTCCACCAACCTTCATCATTCCCTCCAACACTGCTGTCGTCGGGATGTCCTCCACCACGTGTGTCTTCTTCAGGTGAACCTTCATCACCATCGTGGGTACACGCGTCTCGAATTACCTCAGACTCGGATACCCGAGTAGCGAAGTTAAGTGTCTCGTGTGGAAGTTTTTGATGACACCGACAGGCGCGGATCTCCAAGGAACAGCCACAGTTACCACAAACTGTAATCTTTCTTTTACCACGTTCAGTCCGAACAGTTTTGACTCCATTGTGGCCGATGTGGCTGACCAGGTTTAACCCCATGAGCCAACGACAAGGCGCTGGTTTTAGTACACACAATCTCTGTTTTGATCTAATTCTACCCCGACCACGACCTCCTGTGTGTGTGTGTGTGTGTGTGTGTTTAGGGGGGGATGCATATATCAGAACATACAGGCCGATGATAATCGATTCAGCCAAGTGTCTGTAGACAATTGACTGTTCGGTGTCCTTGGAAGGAGATAGGGCTAAGCGTGGATGACTAAAGACTAAATGAGGGTAGTTACATCAGGACCAATACTGGAGGCTTTATTTATCCCTAGGGTAATCTGTATGGCATCACCCAGTTGATGTGCCTTGGGTCCCACCCCGGTATAAGGAAAGTAACCCAGCATTGAGATCAGGTCTTCCACCACAGCAGTACAACGCTCTTACAAGGCCACGCGCCCCCTTCCATGACAAAGCGATTCGCAAAATACACACTGCTACGAAATCATATTAACCTCAGTAAACGACGACACCTGAAACAGTCCGACATCATCCAGTGGTTGGGGGAAACTGTGGGACGGTTGAGCAGTTTGAACAAACAGGTCTCCTCCTGTCCCCACGTCAGTCACCTCTCCGCTGAAAAATCAGAGCATCATCTTCCAGATACTCCCCCACCTAGGCACACTTTCCCTGCCAACCTTCCAGACCCAGAAACTCTTCGAATCAAGACATGAATTTGGAGTCGCTACACAGTTGAGTCTTCTCGTTCATATATACTGACTTTAACTGATTTTGGAATTGTACAAGAAGCTTTCCCGTGAGCCAATTGATCTCTTTCTACTCCGTGATCATTTGCTTCCTCCATCATTTAGAATGCCGCACTAACTGGAAGAATTCCTGATATGTCTCCCCGGTACCAGAGTCAACAGACCCCAAAAGTCTTTAAGTGAGTTACGATCCATTACCATTACCCGGGTCCCCAGTGTACCTTGTGAAAGTTTGGCATTCGCTGGAGTTACAGAGGCATTGTAAGTCCCGAAGGCTCTTTTAAGATTTCGTAATGAGAATACCCTTCCTGCCACTCGCTGCCTCTTCAGCTTTGTAGACTTTATTCATCGCTATATGGAGACAGGTGGACTCCTGTGGTGGGGCTTTCCTTCGCTGACTTTTCCAAAGGTTTAGACACAGATTTTTATGACGCAGTCATCAATAAAGCCCTCAGCATTGTTCCTTTGAAGGAATCTCATTCCATGACTTGCCACCTTCCTCAATGGACGTTGTTGGACTGTGCGCTTCCGAGAGGCTAACTCCCACCTTCCAGTTCCTCACCTTTAGTGTCCCACAGGCCACAAAGATGAGACCCTTGAATATTCTTCATCCTCATAAACAATGTTGTGCTCGATGTACATGCTCCTTGGAAGTAGGCTAACTACTCTACCTTTGGTATGGGCTGCGACAACAACTCTTCCGACCACATATAGCCTTCCAGAACACTCGTAACAAACTAAAGAGCTGGACCATTACCAACCTCGTCACCACCAACCAAATTAAGACCATATTTATACTCATCAGTCTCGTTTCAAATCCTGTCCCAGCCCCTTAAAGTCTCGCAAGACTCCCTAACCCCCTCCTCCCAGTCTCTTGATTATCCAGTCCACCAAGTTTTTCGATATCACTCTGGATGATGAACTACGCTGGAAGGAGCGCCAGCTCAGCATTATTCCTAAATCCTCCAGCTATCGTGTCCACATTTTTCGTGCTGTCAAGACAGTTGAGCTCCCCGCGGCTTAATTTAAGTCACATCTACGCAAAGTTCAACGTTCCCACACCCAAACACACAGTCTGGTCTTCTTCCCAGTCCGCCAAATAACAGGATCCCCTAAAATGATACAGAAAAGTGCATGTGAAGTCATCTTTGGCCCCTCTAACACCACCTATCACGCGGCACTATTCACAATGGTCCCCTCTCCCTCAACTCTCTCCGTCATTTGGACCTCATTCGACAGTTCGGGAAGGAGCTGAGGCACCAGTCTCGCCACCGTCACCTCCTGCCACTAAAGAGATCCATCGTCCCTGAATTACAGTTCACCACCATTGATGATCTTTGCTCCATCAGCGTTATGAATACACTTCCCTTCTCCACCACTATTGATATCTTTGCTTTCACCAGCACCATTGGCGTCACTACCTCCTGCATATCTCCCTCCCTCCCTCTCTCCTTCCCTCCCTCCCCTCTTCGTTCCCTCCACCTCCCACGTATTCCATGTTGACCTAGCGTGACCCCAGCGATCATTAATTTCGTAATGGACTCCGGCTGACGTCATACACAGTATCGTAACTCACTGTTTTGTTTCTAGGCGTGGGTGTCCTGTGGCGCGGCACGGCAAGGGCGTGGTAGAATGTGAAGAGGGTGACAGAGAGAGAGAGAGAGAGAGAGAGAGAGAGAGCAAGGGGAAAAAGTGTGAAACAGGGAAATATGAGGTGGGCTTATTAAACGAAGAGGAAGGAGAAATCGAGTATGAGAAGGTATGAGGTCAGGACGTCTATAAAGAAAGAGGAAGATGCAGCTCTTCAGTAAGGGGACGCAGTGTAGAAGACAGGAGTTCACGGCAGAGTAAGAGGTACTGTAGAAATGAACAGATTTAAGATACGGACAAAAGACGGGGTATAAAAAAAAAAAAGGAGTGGAAGAGTACAGGAGAAGGTCACTGTTGGGAGACAAAGGTGAGCGTGATTGAGTAATGGCACGGCTGAATAAGATTGGAGAATATTGCACTGCAATGATTTCGTGTCGTGTTGGAGTAAAGTTTGGTAGACACCTTGTGGTTATCGTTCGTGATCGTAATTACGCTCATGGGTACGCCCGGGTTCGAAATATGGTTGCGGCAGTCGGTCCACAGTCAAACCAACTATTCATCCTCCCCTTGGGTGACATATATATATATAGCGTCTCAACACAGGATCGATTGGCAGTTGGGAGAATTAGCCGAACAAAGAGAAGAATGTGATTAGAGAGATAATGCAGATGAGAAAGCGACAGAACAAGAGGCGCAATCGTACGGGTAGGTGCGATTAAACAAACATAAATGTGATGGAAGAGTTGACGTGACGGAAGATGAATAGCCATGATGACACAAATGTTATGAAACAAGGTTAGACCCGACGGAGTCGAAGAGCAAGCCGTGGGCGGAATGGATCGACGTGACTCACTTGTGTGATATGGAAATTGCCCGATTTGAAAACTAGGAAATCGATGCAGCGCCGCGTAGATATTTCAGATAGGACTTAATTGCAAGGCGTAATTAGTGCTTAGCTTCTTCTGGGATGATTATCTCTGGCCATGACCTTTTGTATTCTGTTATACAGCTTGTGTATGGTCTGTAGTTATCTCTTCTTTCATACCCACGTGCTTAAATGGTCTTACGTATTGCTATGTTCAAGGCCTTTTATAATCAAGGAAGGTCAGAGGTCAGATCACCATAGACAAGAGGTCACACCGTCGAGGTCAAGGGGTCATAATTCTCAAAGATTACCTGTGGTGGTTGATTTACCAGTGGTTAGACCCTGAATACCTTGCTGGGAATTTTTGACGGGATCATCGTATTAATTGCTGTAAAGCTTTCATGTGTTCTGATTATGACTTGGGTATTCCATCGGGCAGAGTCCATTTGTGGCATCATTTTGCTCAACAGTCTCTTCCGTGAGGAGTTTAATGTTGTTTCCTAATTGTGCCTTATACGTATATTACCGGTAATAGGGTCTTTGTATGTCATAATTATGATTCGTATCATTATATCGATAAAGCCCCTGTGTGTCGTAATTGGTGTGGTACCCGTGGTAGAGTCCATCTGTGCCCTTAAAATGACAACCGCCATCAGTAGGGGTCATGTCCGTTCCGGGTATGATACGCTATTGTCGCCTTCAGCAGAGCTTCCTATGTGTCGAAAGGTTTTGATAAAGGCTTTGCTTGCTACCTCTGGCAGAACTCGTATGTCTTCTAGATATAGACCACGGGTGTGCGCCTTAGGCAGAGAGCTGCCGTGTTCCCCGAAGTGGATCATATGCAAGTTGCACGACATTCGTCAGAGCTGCTGTGTAATCTCGGGGGGGGGGGGGGCAACGCCGCCATGATATTAAGCAGATCTCCCGTGCGTCCTTGATGATATATGTACTGTAGCGATGTTGCTGTACTGTGTAGCGGTGATTTAGTGCAGTGGAGGTGTAGAGTTCCGGTGATTGTGTGGTGTGGAGGTGATTCAGTGTACAGTAAATGCCCCATTGTGTGTCTCGGATCAGGTTCGTATGCTAAATGTTTAACAGATGCTCGTGTGTTCTTAGGATGGTTCGTTTGCACTCCGAAGCAGATCCCAAGCATGTACCGCTTGCGCAATGCTCTCTGCGTTCCCTGAATTACGCTTCGTACACCGCATGCGGCAGAGTCCCTCCTTATGTTTCACATATGAACGAGTGGCAGAGCTATTGCGTGTCCTGATTACCTACGCATAACCACCTGTGACGGAGCCATTGTGGTTCCTGATGATGTTCCATGTGCCGTCAGCCCGTGGCTTTTTACGCTTGTCTGGCCTAATTATTTTTTTTTCGTGAGGGGGTTTTAACACCTGTATCATTTGCTGTGGTATATTCGAGTGTGGGTGCCCGACCTGTGGTTCTCAGCACAGCCTGTGGCACGATCCCTGTTTTAATTATTCTTCATCCGCCACCATTGTCAGAAATATCTTTTTTTTTTTTTTGTCCAGCTGCTATGATTTGTGCAGGGCGTTAAAAATCTACCGCGCTGTTGCTAAGCCGAAGTAATCATTATCCCTTTGAAACCGTAGCGCTGTATGTATTGGAATTATATGAAAGACGGAAAAAAAAAGGAATTTTATGCTTTACGGATGGATCGAGTCTTGCACGTTCTCACACTCTTCAAAAATTTATGTAACGATAGCCTAAGTGGATTATATTAAGAGGATTTCACTCCGGCTCGTATTGCACAATGTTCTTGTCCAGATTCCCGGGGGAATGTAAAGCAAGGGAGTTCATTATGAATATATTTTTGTCTTTGGTACGAACTGGTTTCACATTTTTCTTGTTTCTATTTTTCTTTTTTAATTAGCTGACATTGCCCGGGCAGAAACATTCCCTAATTTGACAGAGGCCATCTCTGGGGAAAGGGACAGAATGTTGGAGTAAGAGAATGTTGAAGAATATCAGGGGTCCGCATGTGTCTGATGACCCTGAACTCTTAAAGGGAGAAAGGTCATTGGAAGAGGAGGGACGGACGAGAGGAGGAGGAAGAAGAGAACTCCGCTCCATAGCTGTTCGGGGGTAGGAGCCAGTTCTCTGTACAGTGGCCGGTCCCGCTGCAACTGAAACTGTGTGAGAGAAGCAGCAAGCACTCAGACGCGTGGCTCGGGTGGTCCAACAAGAGTTGGTGTTGGGGACACCTTGCAGACAGCTCAGGAGAGCAGTGGCCAAAATGATATCTGTAGAATAGAGAGAGAGATCATAGCGTAAAAGGACTGGTTTAAAAAGAGGTGGAGCCAGGAAAATGTGTGATAAGGAATGCTTTTTTTCATTTCACTTTCGGTAAGTGAGAGATGGAGGAAGAACCGCCCAGGGTATGTGAGCAGCACTTTTATCCATATTAGGATGAATAAAACCCCTGTGGATATGAAAAATGATTTCAGTAAAGTAATTTCGACAACCTATACAACACTCAGCTTTTCAGTAGCAGACTTTATGATGTTGGTTATATGGGGTTTCAATGACAGAGTTGAGGATATGGTTATGCCCAAGATGTTTGTTATTATAGGGCTGATCTTTGGTGATTTGAATGTAGAGGTAAAAGTGTGACTCGTAAGAACAGATATAGGAGGAAATTGCGTTTTAGTACCATTTGAAATTTGATCAGGTTGATACTTTTCCTTTCCGGGATGCTCCACAGATCCTGAAACGGAGAGAAAATATGTTCAGTACGAGAATAAGAGAGAGAGAGTATTAGGAGGAGGGGAGGGAAAGCGAGTTCAGGTGTGTTAAGTGGAATCATCAACATAAGAATGAATAGGATTAGAAGGTGAAGAGAAAAGATCATTTAGGGGGAGTAGAAAGAGAATAGGTGATAGAACAGAATCCTGAGGAATGCCAGTGTTGATAGGATTAGAGGCTGAAGTTGTTTCATGAACTGCCCGTGATTGCGTTAGGATTAGGAACTTTAACCGTTACTCCACCGATATATATATATATAGATATATATAGATATATATATATATATATATATATATATA
>JAYMFT010118511.1:0-13323 GCA_038088735.1 Panulirus argus
AGAGAGAGAGAGAGAGAGAGAGAGAGAGAGAGAGAGAGAGAGAGTACCTACAGCGAGATTTTGCCAGGGTGGTTGAGTTGTACGTGTATCGCTGAACGCATTTCTTGATTCTTGAATTAGACCGCTAGTCCTCCACTCTCCATAATCATGCGTTCGAAGTTCATCAGGAACCGTCTCTATCCGCGAGTCTGATCTTTCACGTGTGTCTGTGGCCACTCCGCGTGTGTGTCTCTTCTCCCAGTATAATCTTTCAAGTTTCTTTGTAGGATATTTTGTATATTTTTGTCTGATATCCGTCGGGTATGTTCCCTGCAGTCACTCCCGATCTGATCCTCCTGAATCCTCGTTCCTGTGGTGTTTCCACATTAGAATGTTATTCCTAATGCCCCCTGGTTACTGTCCTGCATACGTTATCATCAGCGTCTCTCTTCTGTCTTGACTGTAGGGATCGAGGGCTTTCAACCTCTAGTGGTAGTTCAAGTGTTCCAGACCATCAGTCTTGATATTGTAGTCTTTTTATTTACTTCCATCTGTATAACTGTTGACCAAACCACAGCTGTGTTCTGCTTTATTTCTTATATACAGAATGAACATTTCACTATTTGCTTTCCGTGTCTTGTGGTGAGAGTTCTCGTTATCGAGCCATACTTGAAAACACTTATCAATGTTCTCCTTAAAATTATATGTCTCATTTTAAGTAAGACCAGATTCTTGACATTTTCTTCACTCTCTGTTACTACTGTCCTAGCGGAGCCTTTGTCAGAAGGTACTGGTATATTGTTAATGGTTCCATGACTTGTTTGAATCTCTCCCCATTCCATTCCATTAAGTTCTCTTCCGATCACTTGTATAATAATTTCCAGGTCTCCCAAAGTTTCCGTAATGTTCTTCATCGCCCACTATCTGCCTCACCCTCGTGCCGTCTGTAAGACACCTGACTGTACTCCTCCCTACATCATCGTTGGTCTCTGTCAGAGATCATGATTACGAAGAGCACTGAGGATGATACCGTACACCAGAAACCACATCTTCGTCAGGCGTAGTTCCATCTGCCACAACACTTGGGTTTTCTGTTGGTTAAGAACTCTTTAATCAACAGTTCTCGTTTTCCTTTGATATTATGTCTCGCCATTTGCTCCAATGACACTCCCTAGTTTACTCTGTTGAATGTCCAATCTCTTCTCTTCCCTTTAACGTTTCATATATATCTTTATAATGAACCGGTAATTGTGTTTGCTTACTTTTTACGTGGTACAGATCCGTTCTTGCATTTCTTTGTGATTTTTTATATTTCTAACAAGATGTTCCAAAATGTGACTTTTTTTTATTAATTGTATACGATGTTCGGCCGTGTTATCCCGATCATTTTTTTTTTTTGATCCATCTTAGTGTACTGGTGTAATGTATGCCATTTTGTGTGAGGATTGGTCTGTGCTTTGCCACATTATTATCACGAGAGATTTCGCTGTTTTTTTTTTAGGATATGTAGTTGCAACTCCATCAGGTCCAGGTGCCGAGAGAGAGAGAGAGAGAGAGAGAGAGAGAGAGAAGCTGTGAGCTTCAACATCAGAACTCGGTCAAGGAAGAACGAAAAGAGCATTAACTCGGGATAGTAGAAGCAGGAGGAGGGGACGCACGAGGAAAAGATGTTAAGAGAAAACCGTACCGAACATATCCCAGCTCAAGTTGCATCTACAGGGACATGGCGTGCCTCTCCTGTGGTGGGAAAAGGCTCCCCACCTGCCTCACCTGTGGTGTGAGGAAACTCCCCACCTGCCTCACCTGTGGTGGGAAGAGGCTCCTCACTTGCCTCACCTGTGGTGGGAAGAGCCTCCCCACCTGCCTCACCTGTGGTGGGAAGAGCCTACCCACCTGCCTTACCTGTGATGTGAGGAACCTCCCCACCTGCCTCACCTGTGGTGTGAGGAACCTCCCCACCTTCCGTCTTGTGTTTATGGCTGGGTCCCTTCCCTACTCCGACTGTGGCAAGACCCACTTGGTATTACCCTGTCACTGCCGTGGTCCTTACTCGTCCCTTTCCTCACTTACACTCCCACTTTTTATTCCGCTTCACTGTGGTTGTGCCCATTCGTTACTCTATACGAGTCAGAACCCATCCTTTTCCTTGCTTATTGTTGTAAGGCCTCTTATACCGCCCTCCCCCTCCCTCCTCTCTCCCAATCTAGTAGCATTCAAACTCAGCATCCGCCTCCATCCCCATCTTGCAAGACGGAGGGGGAGACGAGGATGTCGGGACTAACACTGAGGGAGTTACGGGGTGAGAACCGAGTATGATGGCGGACTGTCTGGTCCCCCAGGTGTGGTACTGAGCAGGCAGGTGGCTGAGGGTCTCAAAAGGAGGTAGAAGTAAGGAGGAGGAATGTTGGAGTGGTGGTGTGGAGAGTGAGGGAGGTGGGAGGGTGATTTTTTTTATTTTTCTCGAAGGACTAGAGACTACAGGAGGAGATTTTGGAGGAAAAGTTGGCGAGTGTTAGAATATCAAGAGAGAGGATGTTGCATTGACAGAGGGACGGGCAGGTAAGGGAGGGCATAAGCGACAGAAGGTGAAAGACGTAGAGGAGAGGGCGATGAGAAAGAAAGACAGCGCGGGAGAAAGACGCCGGCACCATCCATCTGCAGGAGACTCAGCCGAGGGAGATAAGGAGGGCGGATGTGGCCGTGCTGCCTGTCATGGCCGTCACCTGTCGGGCGCCAGGTGGGGGCGGAGGTGAGTGGCAGGCGAGATACACACCTGAGACACCCACACCACGGTGAGAGGCGTGCCAGCAGGGCGTGGGTACAGGCAGGGGATGAGGGTACAGGCACGATGAGGGTACAAGGGGTGAGGGGTACAGGTTTGGGGGTAGGGATACAGGCAGGGGTGAGGATACAGGATGGGGTGAGGGTACAGGGTAGGGGTGAGGATACAGGATGAAGAGGAGGGATAAGGTGGAGTTAGAGCATGTAAAGGAGTGAGAGGATAAGGTGGGCTATGGGCTGAAAGAGGGGAGTGAGAGCTTGAGGTACACAGCATGGATGTGAGGTGGAGTGAGGGAGGAGTGATGGTGTGTGAGGATGTAAAAGCGGGGTGAGGGTGCAGGGTGGAGTGAGGTAAGGTGAGGAGTCAGTGCAAGGTAGAGTGAAGTGAGGCTGCGAGGTAAAGTGAGGTATAGCTGGTAGATCGTTAGGTGATGGTACTGGGTGCAATGATTTGAAGATGCCAGACGGAATGTGTAAAGATACAAAACTGGATGACTGGAGGGCATGAGTGTAAGGGGTGCAGTTCTGTAAACCAGCACAAAAGTGAACGTGCTTACGACGTCTAACTGGACCGTTTAGCGAGGCAGGTCGAAGGAGGAGGAACCTGGTGAGCTAAGCCAGGCAGGTGAAGGAGGCAGCAACATGTGTTCTACAGAAACAGTGGAATGGGAAGAAAAGTTAAATAAAAGTGTTTGGAAAAAGATACAAGATGGAAGGAGGAAGATACGCAGATGGTGAATCGGAAAACGCAGAGGTTATAGAAAGCAGGAACAGTAATGTATGAGAACCAAGCGAAGAGACCGGAGAAGAATTGGGTTTGTAGAAGGAAGAACTAACCGGTGAAGGATTGAGGAAGGATCTTAGATGTGGCTCCAGCCAGAACCTGATCGCCAACCCCGAGGGACGAGGTCCAGGTTAGGGGCGCCATGTAAATAAGGCGCGGACGCTGCTGGTCCTCGGGAGGCCGTCGACCCCCTGAGTAATTACCTCCCAGCCAGCCTGTCTCATTGCCACAGTGCCTGTGATCTACCGTCCTGTTCGAGTGAGGGGTGTGCTGCTGGTTAGCCCAGCAAGCTGCGACCACAAGCACTGCTTTTGCAGGACTCTACAAAGGTTAATTTCCTGAGGACGATCCGTGAGCGTGACAGTAGTCCATGACAGTTAGAGATCCGACAAATCTTACAAAAGAAAATCAGATGAAAGTTTTGAAATAGAGAACGGAAGAAACAGTTATGTTTATAAAAGAAAATGACGGGCTTTTAAGTGTGAATGATGGTGCCAGCCAGTGGCTGATGTTAATCATTACGTTATGCATTACTTTGCTTCATTGTACAAACAATTTCCTTCAACAGTTATGAACTATACAATTTGTTGATTTCACGGTTTTTAAGGAACCGCAATGAATATGTTTAGTGTCATACCTTCCCTGAAACGTGTCCTGCTGAGGAGGACGGGACGGGACACGACAACGCTGAAACAGATACGGAACTATAATCCTTTTTTGTCCGGAAGCGTAAATGCCACAGCAGTGAAGCCTAGGTCGTTGGAGGCAAAACCCGCACCGTCGCACACACGCAGGAGTGATCTGCAGACGAGGGAGTAAGTGGCTGGCAGCTTGGCGCACGCACCTCCCACACTATGGAAGATAACAGAGGTGTGGAGACGGACCCACAGGAAAGACAGACACAGGGACCAAGGCGCCAGAGATACGTACCAACACTTTCACTAGATTACAGCAAAACATTTCCGATACTCAGGTTTATGGTATATCGATGCTAAAGTAACATTTGGGAGAATAAGAGAAAATACGTCTTTTGAGAATGGCACATATTTTCTGAGCTACATGACATGAGTCTCTCTTTAGAAAAGGTGATTCTTGTAATGTAAATCACGTATCTGTTTCATGTATCACCCAACACATCAATTCATCCGTATATATATATATATATATATATATATATATATATATATATATATATATATCCCTTTTTTTCAGTGTCCATCTCCTAACTGTTTGTTAAGTTACGAGAGCAATAGCACAACTATAAAGGCTTGAACTAGTTTTCTACCTTAAAAAATGAAGAAGATTGGCAAAAAGAAACATATCCTGGGCAACAGGGAGAGGCGGCGAGAGAAAGAGAGAGAGTCAGCAGGTTGGCCCGGCCGTGAGCCTGCTCGTTTGAGGCGCCAGACTCGGGCATATCCTCCACAGACGGGGACGAGGGGGAGGACCTGGGGGGAGGAAGACTGATGGGAGGGGAAACTTGAGGTGAGAGGGCGGAGGGCAGGCGGAGGGAGGGGAGGGAAGTCGTGGAGATGAAGACTAGATGATGATGAGCCTCGACAGCTGCTCAGGAGGCGGAACTGTGTGTGTGTGTGTGTGTGTGTGTGTGTGTGTGTGTGTGTGTGTGATGGAAATGAGTAGAAAGATAAACAGAGGAAGGACACAGACTAAGACGAGTTGAAAGGTAGAGGATGTGAGGGAAGGACAGGAAGGGACAGACTTGGCGACTACATGGAAGGGAATGTAAGAGATAAACTGGATGCCTGCCTCTTCATGGAAGGGACAGACTAGATAACTCTACGCGGGAAGGACTGGAAGGGGCAGACTGGATGACTCTACATGGGAGGGACTGGAAGGAACAGACTAGATGACTCGACACGCACATACGGAAGCCTCTGTGTACATGTGACCCACGACGGGACCTTGTTAAAGCCAGTGCGAAATGCTCGTCATATGATAAGGTCGTTTCTGCACGTACTCGACCGTGCTTGCGTCTACCGAACGTTTTGTCGAAAAAAATCAAAATGTGAGAAGATAGATAAGTATAGGGATATACGAATTCTTTCTTTTACATATACTCTCCATAGCGTGGTAACATCAAGAATTGCTCCTTCAAGGAAATATCCTCTCACTTTGTTTCTCTTTTCCTACTATAAGATGTTCCTACTTTAAGAATTCTATTTTTTTTTTTTTTGGGGGGCGGGTATGATCCATTACCACTTAGTCGGCTCTTACGACACGCTGGAGAAACGTGAGCAGAATTCTTCCCCTCTTATCTTTAGGAATATAAACAGGGATAAAATACAGACCGAACCGTTTATACGGACCTTGTGATGAAGATTAAGACTGTACCACGAGTACACAGCAGCGAGTCGATGGGATTAGCGCACCATGTAACGTGTCATGCATAATGCTAGTGGAGACGAACTGCCGGTAGACGTAGTGGGGGCGGTCGGGAGTGGGTGGTGAGGGATGGTCAGCGGTGGTGGCAATGGATGTGCAGCAGTCGGGTTGTGGTGGGTGATG
Source organism: Panulirus argus (assembly GCA_038088735.1). Taxonomy (NCBI): domain Eukaryota; kingdom Metazoa; phylum Arthropoda; class Malacostraca; order Decapoda; family Palinuridae; genus Panulirus; species Panulirus argus. The sequence continues at coordinate 6,071 of JAYMFT010118511.1, forward strand.
GAGGGTGTCCGTCCAGTGGTGGCCGGGCGCTCCTGATGGAGTGTGACAGAAGACAACAGCTGCGCTGCTCCTCACCCTTAACTTCCTCCCGGGACGTCCCGCTCGCACTGCCTTGGACTCGTATGGTCAAAAGCCATGCGAACCCAACCCAACCGCCTCCTTTCACCTCCGGATGGTCATGTCTTTACAACAACTCCGACGGGACGAATACACTAATCCTCATCCTAGCTATAATACCATGTCATCATTTATGGTTGCTACACTGAGCAGCCCCCGTCAAACACGACTAACATACATCAACACAGAACGCTTCTCTCACCATGAATCATATTAAACTTGCGTACACTGAAGCCTTTTCTCTCTCTCTCTGTCTCTCTCTCTCTCTCTCCATTAAACAGTCTATTACAATTCACTTACAATGTCTTTACCATTTCGACAAGATCAAGTGCTTCACAGACCATCCCAGCTAACTTCACGTATCTTCAACACTTCACAGCCATCCACTTTATTCCTGTTTCTTGCGGTTTTAAACTTATTGTGACCCTCAACTTTGCCGCCATCTGCTCCTAATAACCAGCTCTAAAAACACCTGACTTTGTCCGTTAACGAACCTAGATATCTTCCAATATCATTTAAAACCATTTTGTTGTTTGTGGAAGTGACAAAATTTGTGGCTATCTTCCTTCAACTTGCCTCGTCTCACAGACGAGTACACTTTTTGCAGAACTAGATAATAATAATCATGATAATGGTAATTGACATTGATGATGCTAATAATAATAATGGTTTATCAGACATGAGCCTTTCCCATGAATTCGCGGAAAACTGTGTTTTAATAACATTTCGACTGTTCCTGAGATTCATGTAAGTCAGAGAAAACAGATATTGGGATGGAGGTCGAGGACCGAAGGTAGCTTGAGTCCAGGCTGTTTCTGCAACTCCTGTGTATAGTACATAACCTTGGAGTATGTTTGGTTGCCATTGGATGTAATGTAGTGAGTGACTGACCACATGACAACCCCTCGAGGTAAGCTCTCAATCAGACTTCGAATTGCAAAAACTGAGACTGCACCACACTGCAGCTAAAGAACAAGAGTGTTCTAAGTGCCCAGGTCGACCTCCCGACTCCCGGGTTACACGTAGGTGTTTGATCCTAGGATTTGTGTTCCAATCGTTAATTTTTTTTTCTTTATAGTAAGTCAGGCTCATGTCTGGTCTGTTAAACGGATTGCAATCAAAGGCTGAGAATATAAAGAAAAAACACTCATGATATAGGGAGGGTTAGACAGATAATATTTGCCCAAACACTGGGGTGGCAATGTATTAATTATATTGATAATGTTCATAGTGATTGGGATGTAACATTTGTTATAGTGATATGTACGAGTTCGGGTAGGTTCGGTACACTTGTGGTGCCGAACTGAAGCTCAAAGACCGAGGATTTCAAGTGGCAGGAAATACGATGGCGAGACTGGTGCAGTAACTTTTAAACTGTTGGATGAGGTCCAGGTGATGGTTAGAGAGAGTCGCGCCTCTTGGTGCGTGGTTTATGAGGGATCAGTGATGATCTTTCATGCCCTCTTCGCACCTTTTCTTAATCTGTTTGTTGTGTAGTGGACAAAGGAGGAAGACGAGGCGGATGAGTTTGAGAAAATAAAGGTTGTGCAGATGTTTTAAAGCTCAGGCTCGGGGGTTTCAAGTGTCGTGAGGCGAAGAAGAATAACAAGAGGCGAGAGTTTATATGAATTTACATGAGAAAGACAGACAACAGGCCTGATTGGCCCACGTCTGGGTTGTCTGTAAGAAAAAAATAAGAGACAAGAAAATGTAATTCATTTCAGCAATTTTTTAAGCTATCACCGACTCCCTGCTGCTGCACATTAGCCTTCTACTGTCCCCGTTTACCGCTGTCAATTATACAGTTTATTTCTGGATTTTTTTTTTTTCAGAGTATACCTGAATTCATAAAGTATTTGTCTAAACGACTTTTAAAGGTATTTATAGTCCTAGCATTCACTACGTCAGTACTACACCTTTTCGCTCTGAGTTTTATTCCATTTGTCCTGGTAACTGTATTGACTTCCTTGGAGTCCTGGAGAAGATTAGTTCCAGGAGTATCAGGATGGTAGCGTCAAGTGTTGTGCCGTGTGGGTGGGTCATCGATGGGTGTCAGAGCAAAGTTTAAGGGGAATGATGTCGACGGGTAATATCGTGGGTCAGTCATTGACAATCAGACGGCAGTCCAGTGGGCAGCGTCAAGCGGCAGAATTAGAGTCCTGTCGGGTAGCACAGTCGTAGGATGATGTCATGGGACAGTATCATTTGGGAGGTGTCATGCGACACTTTTGAGGGAGGCAGTTACCTTGTAAGTGTCGTAAAACAATGTGATGCGGTATTATCATTGGGCGTTGTCTTGAGGCATTGCCAGGTGACAGTTACGGACTCTTACAAGCACTCCCACTTTCCTCCGGGTCCAGACATCGCTCTGACCTCCAATAGCACAGGGATTTTTTATTAATAAAAACCACAGCACTGTTGTGAGGGGATGGGTGGATGTGTCCTAATTCCTGGTCACGAGTATGAGCCTTCGTGCGGATGGTGTCATCTGCTGATGTAGTTGATCAATAGCAAAGCTATTAATCAGTATTGAAAGATAATGTTCGCAGGAGATCGTGGTAAGGCAGGTGTTACCTCTAAGATCGAAGAGACTCAGTAACTACTGGTGTCTCATCGCGTCACCAACAAAACGTTGGTTCGATTATATGCAGAGGAAGTTCGGGCTTTGTCATGAGGGGTGTAGTTCGTGGGGAGAGAGAGAGGGGGGCGTAAGAGAACGGGTTCGCGTGAGGATGTAAGCATGTGGGTGTTGAGGTGTGGACAGGAGGTAAAGATGGGCTGCGTGTGGAGGAAGTAAGGTAATGTGGAGGTAGGGAGGGTGGGATGCGGCGTGAGGACGGGGTGGGTGGGGGATGCGAGACAGGTCCTCAACAGACAGTAGTGAGGGGGAGGATGAAGAGGACTGCTGATACGATCATTCCATAAAAAAAAAAAGCAGGTAACAGAAGACCTGATGGTCTGTGACGAGATTACCTGTTGGAGGACGGTATATGGAAATGAGAGGTAACAGAAGGCCTGGTGATTTATGACGAGGTTACCTGCGGGAGGATAGTACACGGAGGACAGGCAATAGAAAACCTGATGACCTAGGACGAGGTTACCTGCTGAGGTGCATTAATAGTAACCTTATGAATGTAGTTGGAGAAAAGTTAGTTGAAGCAACAGAAGGTGGAACAAGCACAAGCACTCCCAGGAGAGGAGGTTGTGGGGAGAACAGACTCGGGCGAGCTACGTGAGGAAATGTGAGAAGAAAATGGAATATATGAATAGAAGATGGGAAGGAGGGACAATGTTTGCGTCACAGAAAAAGAAAAGTGAAAATGAGGAAGAAATCACTGAAGAGAAAACAATGATTTTAGTAAGAGAAAGAGTTCGTCTATTTGATTTTTAAATGTTTGGATCCGGCGAATTTATTGGGTGAAAGTGGACGGGTGGCAAAGAGAAGCAGGCAGGAGACACAGAGATCAGGTAATTTCAGAATATTCAACAAGGAGAGTAAAGAGTGGGAATGCAGTGGAAGGAGAGAGGAAAGGAAAGACTGATGAGTTGCGGAAGAGAGAGGAAACAGACAGGTAGATGGTAGACAGTCAGAAGCTAGATAACTAAACAGAAAAAGTGAGTGAGTGAGAGCAAGATAATGAGCTATTATTCCTTGATGATAATAACACAGTTATGAGTGACAATCTAAAACACTTTGAAGATAGAATGAATCAAGACCTGATCATTTTAGGATGATTTACGGTGACCAATAGGAAAGTGGTGGTGTAATGTAAGAGATTAAACTGGTGCCGATAGTGAGGGCGGGAGAGAAAAGATAATAAAGTAGAATGATAAAAGAACGGGACATGATGACTTCTTGTTGTCCAACACTTTAGCTAGTTCACTATTGGAGAAAACTCAGTAAAGAATGCTGAGTGCGCAAGTTAACCAGTAAAGCAACGTATAAACGGGAAGCAACAGACAAAACAGTGTTTCGTTACCAAACGGGAAGTAACAGACAAAATAGTGGTTCGGTAGCAAAGAGAACAGAATATAGTGAAACTGTACTGACCTAGTAAGACTTTCTGAAGAGGGAGAAATTATTTGATTATAAGGTAAAATACTGTAGGTCTGGCTTTTGATAGGGTACAGCGGCCTCTGCTAAAATATTACCTCAAAGCTGCCGCCGGTAGGGTCCTACAAACAGATGAGAGCACAGGAAAATACCCTTTGGCACTCCGTTTTCTTCGGCCAGACCTACTAAAGTGACCACACCGCTTATCGACTATACGAGAGAAGCGAATCGACTAATGATTTATGGCCGTCACATCTCTGAAGCCTTCAGACCTTTCCTGTCTGAAGGTATAATTCTGGTGTTTATTTACTCTCGAGAAGAGAGCGAGCGGGTTGAGTTATGGGTAGCGTCCTCGTTTCTGATGCTGTTAGCAGGTTTGTGGGGCTCGGGAAGTATTTTCGCTCCATTGGTCTGGGGCTTGGACGTCCCGCTGCTGTCTCTGCCGGGAGATTAAATCAGAATGTGTAATGTAAGTGGACGACAAAAATATCTCACGTGCTATTTGCACTGCGATGATGCAAGGGGGCTATACAGGTTTCTCTCTCTCTCTCTCACTTCCAGCACCCAAGGTACCCCGTCTCCCACAACCGAGCACTCCACTTTTCGGTTTGCATTGTTTCCTAAATTACCGCCTCCATTAAAACATGGAAAAATTGCTTACTGACTCGTGAGCTTGTTCAAAACTCATCACTCCTCTAACCTGTCACCAGCAACGCCCTCCTCCTCCTCCCCCCCCCACTTCTCCCTTCTCCCTCCTCCTCCTCCTCCTCCTCCAGCTTCCGTACCCCTAAAATGTTGGCACTGTTCCTTTATTCCCTACAGGATTTTAGCACTAGTGGCTCTGCCCTTCACGTGTTGCTGGCACTGGCACCAGATTCCTCGTTTCATTCGTGGCACTGGCCCCTACCTCTCAAATTCTGGTGCTGACTCCCCTCCCCCATCATTCCCTCTACCTCTCCACAAACCCTGGCACTTGTTTGCACTCCTGAAGTACTCCATGACTAGTGTATGTTTGAGATAATGTGGCCGAGAGAGAGGGAGAGATAATACGAGGTGGCCTCTACAAAAACATGAGTACGTATCCTGCTACGGTGATCATCTCTCTCTCAGCCAGACGTAGACCCTTCTGAAGAGAGAGAGAGAGAGTGAGAGAGAGAGAGAGCCGAAAACATACTTGGAGAGAAACAAACTGAGGCACGAACAGATTGACCCAGATTAGACAGAGAAACACCCAGACAAAGAGGGCAAGACAGGCTCCTCCTCCGACTCGGTAGGGAGAGGAAACCCCCGTCAGGTTATCTGTTTCCCTGCGACGCAGTGTCTGTTGCCTTGGGATCGGTCGACGGCACCTGCCCCGAGACTGCGCCACCACTCACCAAGTTGCAGTACCCGTGTCTCGCATTATGTCACCCAGATATTCTTTACTCTCAGTGCAGAAACTGTAGCTGAAGTCAAGCCACTGTATTAGAAAATAAGGATTAGCGCGGGTCATAGCGTCATGCAAGGTGTAAGTAAACATTTGACTTAACGTAGCTTCTCTCTCTTTCGCTTCTCGTCTTTTGTCCTGACCCCGACGCTTGCCTGCTCCAGGTAAATACCAAGCGTTTTTATGTAAGAGTAAGTAATCGATAAAAGCGCCATCAGAGCCCTTTCATTTCCCTGAAAAGCATCATAAAGAGAACTATGCCTGATGAGATTAAGCATTTTATCATGAGCTTACGTTAGGCGCCACGGAAGATTAGATGGCTCGAGCACTTACTTTAGAGTCCCTGTGGCACCGTCTGTAAACGGTGGAGACGGTGTCTTAGTTGTCAGGCAAACGATGAACCCTGAATCTTACAATCCCCGCAAACGATTACTGCAAATAAATGGCCCGAAAAGCTCGGTAGACTGCGAGGCAACAGGCTCCGTCACCCCAGAGGACAAAGACAGCGAGATACTCTGAGATAAACACCTGAAAGGCTTAAGGTTCTCCTGTGTTGCTTTGTCGTCGTGTGGACGGGTGTAGGTGAGTCAACGAAATCTGTTACAACATCCCTGTGTACAGAACTTGCCCTCGAGTGACTTAGACGTACATATATATATATATCCTTTGTTGGTTATGTACGGATATACAGGTGTCGGGATGTGTGGCATTGAGATGCTTAATCAAATAAACATGTATAAGTGTAGATACACACGAATAGAACAACCTCAGTGGAGGAACACTAAATGCAGAGGGCATGAAAGAAGTTATTGTACGATACATAATAGTATCAAACGATGTGCGCAAATAGGTTGTTATATATATATATATATATATATATATATATATATATATATATATATATATATATATATATATATTAAAAGCCATCAGTATTATTGGGTAACGCATGAATAAATATTCATGATGATCAGACATATGGGCAAAGCTTAGGAAGAAAGTAAATGTTGCTCCAAAATATCAGATTTGACAGAAAAGAAAGTTATTAATCCCTTGGCGCCTCCAGCAGTGAGTGATAACGTTCGCTTTGGGAAATATGTTAAGATTTTTGCCGTTAAATTGCATTCTTTTAGGAAATTACTTCTTGACGGAGATACAGACAGTTGATTTCTTGCCGTGGATACTGGTATATAACCATTCATGTCATATACGATACGGGAAACGAAAAAATCCAAATATATGCGAATAGTTGGCAACGTGCGTTAAGATATGGCGGGAGGGCGTCAGCATTAGGGAACGTTATATGTGCACGTTAATGAATGTTATCGACACAGTTTTGGGCTGGGAACCTGGCGCAGCTGATGCCACCAGGCTCTCGCGTTGGTGGCACATCTCAAAGACGTGGTAAACTTGGCGGGAAAAGTGACAGGTGAAGCACGAAGAGTAAATACCGCGCATCACTTTTTGCCCGGCTCTCTAAAACGGCCGACACGACACTTGAGAAAGACCTCGCCCCCGAAACAGAAAACTGCCTCGCCACTTTATAGAGCCCCTTAGGGATGTTTTGGCACTTTATGGGATTTTGTTATTAAGAGAATCCGTCAAGTATACGAGCTGAATCGATTCAGCCAGCAGTGTTTGATTCTTAGACGTAGA
>JAYMFT010118522.1:0-13323 GCA_038088735.1 Panulirus argus
AACCTTTCAGTCATGATTTGCTCAGACAGGCGCTGACGGTTATGGGAAACCCCAACTTTACCCCCATGGAGTTTCTGGTTGCGTCACATTCTTTTTTTCAGTTTCGTCACATTCTTTTTTCAGTTTTAGTTTTGATACTTTATTCCTTGAAAGAGGAATCGGGATCCTGGTGCTGTCACTAGGTAACCCTTTACAATAATACCAGAGGCATCTGGCAAGTGTCGCGAGTACATTTAAATATAACAAAGGGGCTTACTAAAGCCTAAGGAAGTTAGGATATTCCTTCAACACAACATCAATATTATTTAAAAAATGTCTGGCCAGTATGAGGAGGGTCATCGTGTCCCCGTCAGGGGGGTCGTGGAGTGGTGGTCCAGCAGGCGTCACGGAAGTATTGTGTGTGGGGACATCTTAGAAGACTCTCTCTCTCTCTCTCACCCGAGCGACAGCTTGGGGTGCAACCCGAGCTAAGGTTGGGAGTCAAACATGACGCTTTTAGTTACACTTGATACCGTCACCGCTGATTATAGTCTCTCGCAGATCACATCCACTGATGGCTTCCTGCATCGATCCACCAGAGCTGCTGGAAGTCCCTACGTAACATACAGTTGATGGCTCCAGTTTAGAATCGGGGAGCCTGGATCATCATCGACTAGGCTTCCACTTTCCGTACCGTAGTGTTTGCTGTTCTCGTCTTCTCGAAGTATATTAGCATCTAAAAAAAAAAAAGTGTAAATGAATCTCTTCTATTTACTTAGTACTAGGAAGCCTGACTGCAAATGATTCTCTCTTCTCTTTACTAATAGCAAGACACCCCCTTCAACATGATTTTTGTATGCTTGCGACCGAGGCATGACACAAGTTTACCTAAATCACCCTCGACTAATTTAGTTTTTTTTTTTTCATTTTTCTACATATTAGGCGTAGAATAGATAATATGATTTATAAACTAGCTTGTATGAAACAAGAATAACGGAGTGTATATATCTACACACTGGATCGGCAGACACCTTGATACTGTTGTCAGGCTAGGCTACAGATACCCATAGTTTGTCCCTCCCGCTGACACTGAACAGACAAGACGTAAGCTTTGACATCAGCATTACGCCCTGCTGCACTGTAATTGTGGTTGTTATGAAATTAATGGATTTAAATGCATTTTTTATTTTTTTCCATACATTGTAAGTTTAGGCATTTTATTCGTAATAAGATTTTTGTCCCAGATTTTTTAGGAGTTTTCCTACTTTTCCTGCTGTAATTAGTTCACTCCTTATGTGATTAGTTACATAACTCAATAAGTGGTGCAGTTGCCGGGTCGTTGTGCACACGCACTTTCCTCTCTCGTGCCACATTGCATGTAGCAGGTGAGAATGGACGATGAATTTGCCGATTTCGAGGGCATAGCGGTTAACGTATAATAAATTTGTGAATGTTATGGCTCGAAGACGTAAAGTGCTTGTTATGATCAATGGGAAAGTTGTTTTTTTTCACGATTGTGGAAGTGGTCCACGTGCAGAAGCTTGTTACAAGAACTGAATTAGAACCCAGACGCGTAAATTGGGTGGATGTATGTGGTGACTTGGGTGGGACATATAGATTCCTTTCTTAGCCTGAATCTACATAGGTATGGAATTATAGGTCTGAAGAGCACCGCCGTTGGCAGGATAAGTGAGAAGTCGCTCCGTCAATGACGGTCACGATGGACTGACCAGAGAAGAAGCTCTGCGTTAGAAGCCAGAGAGAACCAGAAAATCAAAGGAAATTTCGCTGATGCTAAGCCACAGTATGATAGCTGTGTAAGGGTGACCACCGAACACTCTCACGCAGTGCTAGAGTCGATTATGTTTTGAGGCTGGGATGGGGGGGTTGGAAGTGACCAGATGAGGTGGGCATGATGGTTGGTAGTGACCCGTTGGAAAGAATAGTAAAAAGAAAGAAGGGCTGGACGATTCTTAAGGGGCAGGAATGATTCTTTTTTTTTCTCTCTCTCCATTGGAGGCTCCAGTAATGGACAAGAGTCCACGTCAAGGCCGGGCCTTAATTGAAATAGAGAGAGGTTAATGAAGAGGAGAGAGAGAGAGAGGGAGTGTGTGTGTTTACGATTTTTGGAAGAAGTGACCAATCTGTCTTTTGAAATGTGCCAGGTCATAGTTACTGGGAGAGACATGAGAAGGTAGAGAGTTCCACAGCTTCGGGGTTTAGGGAAAGGAACGGGTCTCAAAAAGGCCCACCCTCGAGTTGCCAGCGGCCACACTGTAATCACGTGACGCAGCAGCTTGTAGAGCATTGCGTTGTCTAGCTACCGCTGGGGGCACGCAAGCAGCCAGCTCTCGGGAGCAAAAATCGAAGTAATATCTATAAAAGAGGGAAAGTGAATCAACATTTGCGGCGCAGGGCTCTTAAGAGGGTCATGTTTTGAAGTTAGCATGTGAGAGTTGAGAAGTCGGACCGCATTCGACTCTGTCAAGTAAGGATGCAGAAGCTAGAACCACCCCGGATGTGAGAGCAGTATCCCCGTTGGGGGCATTCGGAGGTAAGAAAGGTGTAGAGTGTGTTGAAGAAGTGCATTGCCTATTGCAATTCCTCTTTGCAATGCAGCTGTGATTTTCTCTTTTCGACTTGTCTAAAGCCCTTGTTTACCATCCTCTGTTCAGTCCATCCACTCCTCGTCTCTCTTCCCCCGGAATCCCGGCCCAACAGGAGCAGTCAGATGCTCAGATCCCTGAGGGACGCTCTCCCGTTAGGCTTCCATTAGGTTCTTCCGTCAGTTGGTCTCGTGTCAACCTTTTATTTTTATTTTCGAGAACCGTTTTATGCCAGCCATGATGAGGCCCTCGGGGAAAAAGGAACTATCGTTAAATAAGTTTGCCTTTCCTTCCAACACCAGATTGAATTTGCTTCAAGTAAGTGATAGTGGGTGTGGTGCACCTCCTATCGCCTTATTCTTCCGCCTCCTTCAAAAGAACCTTTTTATTATATCAAATCCTTTACATAAGGTCGCGTGCAGGAGCCTATCACGTCCGTTTTGATCTCGCCTACCTTAGCGTAGAAATATTTTCTTTTTTCTTTTTTTCAGACATGTATATATGTATGTTAGTCATCTCCAACAGGCCATCAAGGAAATTCAGAATGGTTAATGGTCGCTTTGTCATTAGTGTCGCCTCTGCCATGTGTTATGATGGCGGACGGGACGATGGTTCTGTATCGTCCGCCGGAGTAGCACCAAGACTCTCTCTCTCTCTCTCTCTCTCTCTCTCTCTCTCTCTCTCTCTCTCTCTCTCTCTCTCCTGCCAGCGTATCACGATACAGCCGTTTCGACCCCTTTTAAGATACGGGTGGTTTGAGGCAATTACTCAGTTCGTTTATTCGTCCATCAGGTACTGGAAGCAGAATTGACATACACTGAATGAAATTTGGTCCGTAGAGTATTAAAGTTTAACCTCAGCCTGTAGTTGGCAGTATCCTGAGGGAGAAGTTGCCTTCGACAAAGCTGCATCATTCGTCAGCGGACGAGAAAGAGCAGAGCGTCATTAGGCACGTTCTTGCCCCGAGGGACCCACACCGGATCCTTCTTCCGCGCGGAGCGCAGCCCCGAAGCTGCAGGAACCCCATAGGAGGTGGCGTCCAAGAGTTATTACTGCTGCCGCCACCGCTGATGACAGTGCCCATAATAACGGCTAATATTTAGCTAATCATGGCATCGCGGGAGTCTGGCTCAACTGCCGTGCGGATCAACATGACCTCACCCCCACCCCTTAATGAACCTCCCCCCCCCCCCCAGTTCACTACTGGGCTCCCAGGCCTTGCCAACCCTTTGAAAGGCTGCGCTACCCTTTGACAGCCCCTGCAAGGCCTGCTAGCTCTGCCCCTTGGCAACCTCAGCAGCCTTTCTTCATAATCCACGTAAGCTGTGTTGTTGTTGTTGTTTGAGATTAAACCTCCCTACAGCTCGGGAGGTGCGGGCCCTATGCTCTAAGGGCGGCCTCTAGCCGCCGGTGGTGAGGGACCCTAAGCACTGGGCGTGGGGGTGGTTGGGCGTGTTATCCCACCCGGCTCCCACGAGAGCCAGGCTCCCTCTGACTACGTAAGCATCTCGCATGTCGTCTGTCCCATGACTCACGCCTTCTCGAACCCAGACTGTGTGTGGAGTGTCCCCAGATCGTCATCAAAGGTGAAGCTATTTGAACTTTTACTAATGGAACCTTTTTTTACTGGTTCATACAAAATTTCTACTTTATTGGACCCTTTTATTGGGTGATATAACAGGTTTGGAGTCTTGGAGCCTTTTATTGATTAGTACGAAGTTTCTGCAGAACTGGAGCTTTTTATTGCTTAACATAAAGTCTCTGCGGAACTGGAGCCTTTTATTGGTTAACGTAAAGTCTCCACAGACATGGAGCCTTTTGTTGGTTGGTATAAAGTCTCTGCAGAACAAGAGCCTTTTATTGGTTTAATATAAAATCACTGCAGAAATGGAGCCTTTTATTGGTTAACAGTCACTGGGGCCTTTAATTGCTTAAAGTCTCCACAGACCTGGAGCCTCTTATTCTTGAATTGGATCTGGACATCACCAGATATCAGACAGAAGGAACAGTGCATCACTCCTCCTGAGAAAGACCCTCTCTCTCACTTCAACCACTGTCTTACGAAACGGCAGGATGACGTACGAACTATTCCCTAATGCACACACAGTGCGTCTGCGTGACGTCAGGACAACGTACTTGTGCGCGGTAGAAGGTTAGCCGCTCTATGTTTACCTTAGGCGCGGGGTGAAAGTCGTGTGCAGCACCAGCAAACAGCAACATCGAAAGGGCGTGGCACGGGTCACGCTGTCTACGTAGCAGTTCAGCGTGGGGTCAGGTGGCTTAGCTAGGTCTTCACCATCCGCTGTCCTCCGCTGGCCACCTTGGGCCGGCCAGCCAGCTGCCAGCCTTGGAGCTCTTCTGCAGGTCAAGAGAGTGAGGCAGTTGAGGAACGTACCTTAGTTTTATCTTACTGCCCAGAGAGGCTCAAAGGTGATTCTTACTCACAGAAACTTATCGAAAGTCATTTTTGAGGTTGTGAAAAAAAAAAAACATTATTTTGAGCCAGAACTATCGCCTGTCCTTCACATTTGCTCTTCCTTGTAAATGATATTTACATGCCACGTTTTTGGCTCTCCTAATCGTGGGTTTGTAGTCAACAATTAGGCATTAGTGGCGATTATACCTCGTGAAATCAGAACATCACTGAAGATAGGGAATGGCAGGATAGGGTATATGTGTTGTTAGCCAGTGAGTAAGGGTAAAACCTGCGATATATATATATATATATATATATATATATATATATATATATATATATATATATATATATATATATATATATATATTGGTCATGAAAGCGTTATATGGCTGATTGGAGCCCATTTTTGTTGAATAAAGACAAAGTTTCACATGATTGGAGCCCATTTTCTTGAATAAAGACAAAGTTTCACATACTGTATGTACTGAAATGGTCAGTAATGAGCTATAATGAAGTCATTTGTAAATCTAAGTGGATTTGCATGTACACAAGCGTCATTTGTGACAATTTGCAAGTAGTCGCCTCAGTCCCTTATATAAACGGTTGGACATGGAGGTCACACACGGCCCGTTACTTTGGGATTCATGAACTCGACCCTTGAGGAAGAGGGTGCAGTATTTGAGGAGAGGGAGTCGAGATAATCAAAGTGGTCTGGATTATGACAAGCCGAAGAGCACTCGGAATTCGGGATTTTTCTGTAGAATACATTTACAGAAGAGTGACGAGGGAACGGAGGATGAAATTTGCAGAGGGAGTATTGTGTGGTGGGGAAAGTTTCCTGGGTGACTTAAGGGACCTCAAGAAGGCATGATGGGTTGTGTTGAGCGACATTTTGCGGACGCTCGGGTATATGGAAGCAGAGCCTGGGTGTAGGGCCTTGGTGGACCCGATAGTAGTAGGAGCTAGGGGATTGAGGCCACCGTATTTTAGGTTGATGGAGATTTGGATGTGGAGGGGATGAGAGCAGGACGATTATTTAAAGGGTTTATTTTTATAGATGAGCCGAAAGGAATATGAGGGCGACCAAGGATATTTTGGAAGGTGGGATTTGAAGGAAGTGCGCGTGTGTGTGGGTGTTTGGGTGGGTCAGAGGAGTGGTGAGGAAGGATAGGGAATGGGTGGGTCAGACACTGCTGGGGGTGTTCCCGTACTTGACGAGGGGAAGAGGGGTAGTGAGGGAAGGGTGGGAAAGAAGAAGGAAAGGAAGGGAGAGAAGAGGGAGGGAAGGAGTGGGATCAACAGAATGGGAGAGGGGATAGGGAGAGGGAGGAGGATTTAGATACAGTCTGGTAGCTGTGTGAATTGCTATGGATTGTGGCACACACACACACACACACACACACACACACACACACACACACACACAGTTATCTGGGTGTTCCTTAGCTCCTGCAACATGACTTGGCCCTCCTAACATCCTCGCGTTTTGCGTCAGACATTTCCAAGAATAAATCCTCAAGGTGAGCTCTAACTTTCTCCCCGCTAGGTAGTCTTAAGTTCGCGGGAGGTGGAGGGAGGGTCGTTCACCTCAAAAGTCTCTTGCCTTGAACTTGTTTTTGTCAGACTCGCCAGCTACGTCGTTGTATATGACTCCCTTCAAACGACCTGCTTCGCAGACGGTCGTCGAAATCCCACGGCTAGACATGACGGCCCGAGGGTCGTTCAGTCGTATGCAGCTCAGCCTTCTCTCGTTGTATCACTGCTTGACAGAGGATCTGGACGCGCGCGGATCCAGCATCACATTTAAGTAAGAAAAAGGAAAGTAAGCCAAGATGGGCCCAGTACTCATTCATGACAGAAATATTTGATATGTGTCATGAGAACAGAGTGATCAATCTGGGTCCACAGAGAGAGAAGGAGCGAGTCTATTATCTGTCAGGGTCACTGGGCAAGCGACAGGCCTGTACGCACGCACGCACGCACGCACGCACGCACCGCCTTGACGAATATGAAATATAGACTTGGTGATAAAAGTTTTCCTAGTTTAACATATTGCTGGAAGCTTATCCTCCGGTACGTCGACGTTTGACTGAACTCGGGCGAAGAAGGTGATGATGATAGAGCGCTGCGTTGACAACAATGGTTTTGCTAGCCTGTGCTTTTGTGTGTGTGTGTGTGTGTGTGTGTGAAACTGGAGGAACGCCTGTTAGAGTTACGACTTGGAGGTGAAAGAGGCACACGTAGGGTTGATGTTTTTTGGAGGGCGATGAAGGATTATTGGGTGTTGTGCTTCTGGTAAAGAGATGACGAGAAAAGAGAGATGGACAACTCGGCAGATTAAAGGGATTCCCGGGTTGTAGCGGAATGTTCCCTATGGTAACCCTGATGCGTGTAGCGTTTATCTGTTCGTGTTAACTTTAACTGGACAGGTCCCCCTGTGGCTGATAAGTTATCCTTATCTTTACGGGTTTGTTTCTGGTGGCTTCTGAGGCTACTGAATTACCTTCCCCTTCTCTAGATTCTGTTTCTTGTGTAAATTTACTGGTAATTGGACGTATTTGTACATGAATGTTGTTAGATGTTGGCTACTGACTGCTGCATGGTCGTTGAGCAAGAGACCTCGTACATATACGTTAACGTACAATTTTCCTTCAGTGAATAGATTTCTCCTTTTGTTTCCCTATTCCAACAGCGATTGATGTACTGAGTGACCGAGAGCAGCAACACGTTGTTCACCGGCTGCTATTGCTATTCAGTTGGAGAATATGCGTTTGACTGGAGTGAAAAGAACCGGAGCTTATTTAAAAGGAAAAAAAAATAGATGGGAGACATTCTTATTATAAGTATCACTTAGCACGGGCTTTCCTGAAGCACTTGGCGCATGCGTGGAGGTTCCTTAATGAGGTCAAAACGGAAATAAAACTATAAATATTAACGGAAGGTAAAGACTTTGTTATTATCTTTCAATAGAGTCATTATTGTTTCTGTTTCTTCCTATGTATTTCTCCCACTTCAGTTATTACTGGATATGTGACTTGCCCAAACACGTTCTTCCCTCCGCTCGTAAAAAGAAAAGAAAAGAAAAATCGTATGAACTTAACAGTTAAGTTGGGGCCTGAGAGAGATAGAGGGAGGGAGGGAGGGAGGGAGAGAGAGAGAGAGAGAGAGAGAGAGAGAGGGGGGGGGGGCACGTCCTGTGCACCATGCGCCTGCTGGGGGTGCGGGCCAGTGCCTGCTGCTGTTCCTGCTGCTGTTGCTGACATTTCCACTGGCTGACGACCTCCTCGTATCGGAAATGACTGAATTTCGCCCACCCGGAGGTGTGCCTTTGGGAATTATTGTGATCAATTCGTTTTACTGATTTTGATTTTCTGTATTCTTCGCAGTTTTACTTCATTTTCTTTCCTACTATATTCTGTTGTTGTAATGAGAGGCGTGAATTCTATTGCCTCTCGCGGGTTCGATCGACACGATGGTGAGGTTTTAGATGCGGGGTCGGGAACGCGTGTGAGAGAGAGTGGAATCGTAACTGCGTAGGCACCGAGGTGTCATAATGCTTCCGGTTCGGCCACTGTAGTCTAGATGGTAAGTAGTTTCCTCGTGTCTGACGCGTGAATGTATTCACCCAGCAGTCGTCAGTGCCTTGAGGGAGGAAGAGAAGCAGCACTTTTGCTCTCATACAGGAAGTGAAACATCTGTAGGCACTGGTAAGTGTTGGAATGTATTCTGGCATCTTATAACTCGGTAAATACACACACACACACACCTCACCTCACCTCACTCAAGTGCTCATCCGAAGCGTGGAAATATCTGGCCCGCCTTGATCTTGGCTCTCATATGTGTAGTTAACTAGTTACTGCCGTGATCTCCTGGTTCTGCAATATATATGAAATACCTCAGCTGTCATTTTTTTTTTTAGCCGAGTGGCTGCTTAAGTTCAATAACTTTTGGTTATATATTTATTTATTTTATAATTCGTGTTATTATTTTCTCACTAGAGGAGGTGCATGTGTAACTCGCTTTTAAATAATGCCTGGGAGTCATTTCTCCTCCGAACCTCACCTCCCATAATGTATGAGAGCCATCTGCCTATTGTAGGGGAGGCGAGTGGACGAGGGAGGGGGGGGGAGGTCTAGTGGGTGGGTGGGTGGGAGGGGAGAGGGTTTATGCTGCTCTACCCTGTAGGAAATTCCCGACGGGCGGGGGTTTGGAATGGGCGCGGAGCTACTTCTCTATTGAGAAGTGGAGAAGGTCCACGTCTGTTCCCAGCAGAGGCTTGTCAGGGCGTCTGTTCCTCTCAGCGGAGGTTTGTCAGGGCGTCTGTTCCTCTCGGCAGAGGTTTGTCAGGGCGTCTGTTCCTCTCAGCGGAGGTTTGTCAGGGCGTCTGTTCCTCTCAGCGGAGGTTTGTCAGGGCGTCTGTTCCTAGCGGAGGTTTGTCATGGTGCTTCGCTATCCACTCTTGACTTTTACTTCCATATTATATTTGAACCGAGGTGGGTTAGTCTCTTTGTGTGTGTGTGTGTGAGACAGAGAGACGAAGTGCATTGGAGAGTTGCCAAGATACTGCAAATGCGAGGGACTAGTAGAACCAGTAAATTTTCCGTCTATCTTTGTTAGCCATATTGGATTGCTTTTTTTTCATCTTCTTCTGCCGTATCTTGTCTCATTTTTTGTCATGTTCACTTGTGGCGTAGATAGTCATTTGCGCTCTCGGGCTCCCCAGCCGGTACACGCTCGTGGGCGTAGGGAGACTGTGAGGCGTCTGCGCCAATAAGTTGACTCGGGCACCAGCGCTGGTGGAACGTGGAACAGAGGGTCGATAGAATTCCAGGGTAAAAAAAGAAAACTTTATATTTAAATGTTTGAATATGGTTAGTCGTAGATAGATCAGAGAAAAGATTGAGCAAGTTGCTATTCTTCATATGATGTGTAAACTTTTTCACACACACACACACACACACACACATATATATATATATATATATGATATTACCGAATATGTGACTGGGGGTCGTTGAAGGCTCAGTAGATCTATGATAAAGCCCTTGGTCCAAACTGACTGTGGATCCTTTTGATTAAATTAACTCATGTCATCCTAAATACAGACATCAATAAAACGTCTCTTGCTCAAAAAAAAAAAAAAAACAACACGAGTAATCGTAACGAAACCCTGACCTCACCAGACTCGGGTCACAGGGATGACCTTCTCTGGATTCCGTACGTCTCGTCGACTCAGTGTGTGTGTGGTAGAGTCAAGCATGATCAGTTTCCTCTCCCTCACACACTACAACCTCACCAGCTTATCCCTACAGACTGTCTGTCACACTGTGACTTGTGAGTTAACATTGTAATCACGGCAGAAGTATCCCCGTTTAAGCTCGCTCGCTGAAGATGCCATTTGTCTCTCCTCCTCCTCCTCCTCTTCCTTGTCCTCCTCCCCCCCATATCCCGGGATCATCAATTACCGAACGTATTGCGTCACACTGTCTAACCTGCGTGACGCAGCGTGGTGGTGTCCCCCCAAGGCACGCGGCCAGCGGCGCTAGCTCGCTTGCTCGGGGTTGCATCACGCGCGGCGCGACGTGCGGTGAACCCCAAGTGATCTTATTACCACACACGGGATCGTAAAGGATACACGAACTGGAATCTGCCGCGTGATGACGGGAGGGACGAACGAGGAGACGTAACTGAAGATACGAAAACAGTCCGGTTATGAAGACCGGCAGGTCAGGGAGAGAAAGGTCTCTGTCCATCGCTGCTCTTGGCCCTTATCGACCGCGACTCGTAAACAAATTCATGGATGATTCTGTCGTTTTTTTTCTCTTTTTCCTGTATCGTGCTTTGCAGAAGCATCCGAGCGGGGATGGAGACGACTGGTCTGAACAAATATAAGCCTGCGGTAGTTTGCAGGTGGTCGACGCGTGTCGTACTAAGCTGTTTAGAGCAGGTGGTGAGGGACCAACTGTTCTCAACAGGACCAGTCGTGAGGAGGTATTCCTGACGGGAGTTTATACAGGCAGACAAACCGACACACTCATGCACAAATCTAAGAACGTACGTGTGTATTTTGTGTGTGTGTGTGTGTGTGTGTGTGTGTGTGTGTGTGTTTTATATCCGTAATTCTTCCCTAAGCTTTTCTCTTAAGCCTGTTAGTGCAAAGGATAAGCTTCGTTCTTTCCCTCTGTTTAGAAACGGAATATCAACTCGTAGTCTGTTCAGGCTGCCAGTTCTGTCTTTAAACGAAGAATGTCTTACACATTATCCAGCCATCTCGCAACTGGTCTGGCAGCCAACAACACATCCTCTTCCACCAGTTGCCCTGTCAAACACCTACCTGCCTTGATCTCTCCCCAAGTCTCACAACGCGTCTCAGTTATCACTGTGTGCTCAGAGTTTTATTTTACGGAACCACGGTTCAGATTGGTAACGGTGGATCTCATTTCTTACTCAGGCAAATCCTGTTTTCTCTTTATTTAATTGCTCACGCGACTTACAGATCAGCTGACATTAAACTGCTGTCATCCGTGGTTCTTGTTAAGGTCTCTCTCTCTCTCTCTCTCTCTCTCTCTCTCTCTCTCTCTCTCTCTCATACACTAACCTTGGGATTAGTACTTTTCCTCGCGCTACATAATACGAAGTTGTGGGATTTTATTTGATAATTCCCTCGTTCCGCTGTGTATTCCCGCCCGTTGGCAACGCTTTGAACCCCGCTGTTGATAGCGCTGTGTCCTGACCCTCAGTTCTATACATCAAAGATTTCCTATTGTCCTTTCCACTGTATAACAACTAAATTCATAAGGGTTCCGCAGTGAAGTTCTAGGGTGACATTTATAGCGACTGGCTTTTCCGTTCTACCTTTTTCGTCCGTCCGTCTGTTCGCACGTCCGTCCGTCCCTCCGTCCATGATTTAGTTTCCACGCGATGATCGCGAAACCCAACGTCCGATTTCGCTAAGACTTGTGGTCGTGCTAATTTGGACGGAAATAGGGAGCGCTGTTGATTATAGGCTCAAGAGGTCAAAGTTTTTTTTTATAAGGTCATTCATGCATTAGTTAGCGGATGGGAGGGAGTGCAGTCTCCTGGATGGCCTCTCTCGTTGTATTCGCCCTTTCCCACAGCTGCTGGAGGTTACGTTAGCAGTTCTCCCTGGCACTGAGGGAGAGGACAGGGTCGGCTGTGGCCTGATGTCGTTATGTCTCAGGATCTTCCTGTGAATCGCCTCAGGTACAGGCGTCTAGGAAGTGCCACGAGACGAAACACAGAGAGTTTCTCTCTCCGTACAAGTAGGATGATGAAGTTACATTGCCTTCCTCATCTTTCTGTGGTCTCTCAAGGGCCGGCGAGTTTCTGGCCTCGGCTGGGAATTCTCTCGGGGAATTTTATTGACCGTGTAATTTTCATTTATACGTGTTGCTCTTCACGTTTGAATGACGCTGACGGGAATCGCTGAACGCGTTTTGTTTGAGGATTATAGATGAGTCTGAGTTTGATTTTAGACCCAGTACAAATGCTGACCAGGTCATAGAGAGACGGTCGTCTGGGAACTTTTGACCCACAGTTTTGGCAGAAGCCTTGGGATCGTAGGCTTAAATCTCTCCCAGTTCTGCCTTGGTGCGTAGAGATGACTCCTGGTGGGGGTGACGGGTGACGGTGGCTGCTGGTGGTGGTGGTGGTGGTGGTGGAGGTTCCTCTGGCACGGAGGCGAGGTCCGTGGAGATAGCAGTGGTGGGTACTGCCCCACTGGGAAGTTAACCTTGGAGAATCCGTAACTGTTTATCTTCGGAGAATTCCCGGGTTCGTTCGTGACCTGCTAGCGGATGGCGCTGTGAGGGGGGGGGGGAGTCGTGTCAAGGGGGGTTGATGGCGTATCCTTCTCTAGGGGGGGGCTTCACCCATCTCCTGGAGGAGGAGCAGGAGGGAGGAGGAGGCGATGGTGTACACGTCTCTCGGGGTGTCCCGCCAATCTCCCATCTCTTGTACGGTCCTTTCCCGATGACTTGTTTTCTGTTTTGTTCGTCTTCCTCCCTGCCGTTGTTTCCAGATTTGTCGCTCGTTTATACTCGTTTGTTTCGTTTGTTGTTGACTCCTGCTTCCTCTGGTATCATTCCTATTCTCGTTTTTTTCCGCGTCTGCGTTACCCTTCTGTTTCGTTAGTATCTTGCTTTCATAATCGAACTGTTTTCCAAAGTCGAGATTCAACATTGGTATCGAACCTCTTCATCAGATTGTCGTTTTTCTGCTGGGATAGAGTCTCCAGGTTATATATATATATATATATATATATATATATATATATATATATATATATATATACATAAA
>JAYMFT010118533.1:0-13322 GCA_038088735.1 Panulirus argus
CATCTCCCTCGAGACGGGCAGCAGCGTGACGACCGTGAGACGGTGGATAAGGAGGTGGAGACGGGAGGGCAACGTGTTCACGAGGCTTCGATGCGGCAGACCTGCTCGTAGTTATAGGACCCGTCTTGGGCAAGCGAGCGAGGCAAATTGCTCTTGCGCCCTGAAGTCCGACGCGATTTCACACACATTCCTGGACCAGCCATATTACTCCTTCTCGTATTGAAGGCTTTGCCCCGCGGAGGGAACTGTTTTACGAAGCCTCTCTTTAGAATAAGGACAATGTAAAATAACCTGTCACTTCACTGTTCGAGAGATGGCTATGTTATGTCTTAGTAAGGGTCAACAAGATAGAGAAAGAGAATGCTGGGTTTGATTGTGTTGTTGTGTAAGTGATTTTACGCAATATGATGAAGGTAACTTTCTATAAAACAGCTGGGTGAATATAGTCATTGTGAGTTAGCATACGTGTGCAAAAGTCAGGTCAGAGATGAACATTATGGATTTATATGGGGCGGGAATTTTGTGAATAAGATAGATATTATAGAAATAACTGATGAGGATATGCATACAGGGGAAGTGTTGTATATTTAGCGTAGTGGCAGGAATTTGCTGCTGCAGTCACGGAAATTTTCATATAAAGACAGTAAGACACGTTTTTGGGCGAGTGCAGCATTGATTTTGTTTAGGAGGTTGAAGTTGGAGTGAAAGATACGTGTTTACTTTATTTCTCAAACAATATCGAGTGATCACGAGCCACTGATGACGGAAACAGATAGTTCACAACACAGGCACTACCCAGAAAGTAGTTAATCCTTTACTAACTACTTACTCACTGGAAGCAATGGTATTTATATGTAACCCTCTCTGTATCCAGGAACATATTAAAGAATTCTTGATTGAATGATTATCTTTTAGTGTCCTTAATCCCATGTGAGGATACAGAGTACTGAATATAAAGACATATGATCAAAATCTGCTTAATGAAAAGATTCTAACTTCATTTGATATCTCAAGGATCTTCCAGATAAATCAGCTGAGAAAATCAAACCCAACTGAATGTCGTATAACAACAATGTCAATAAGGCAATCTCACGGCAGGAGTCCACCAACTGTATGTAAAGTTAATAACAGTTTGTCGGTTAATATTACCTCGTATGTTCATGATCTGTAGGATCATCGCTGACAATAACATAAGGTGGTATGGAGTCACTGCTGAAGACACCTTTGAGGAAAGTTTCCTGGAGACCAGTGGACGATGTTTGGATGTGTCAGACCACAAGAACTTTTTTAAACAAATCCATTTTACTACAAGTAGTCCAGTAACATAAGAACTATCACTATCAACATTTTGAACAAACCAAATAGTGCATCCTTTAACGTAACAAACAGTTTTCTCATAGTATCAGAAGACGTGTAAAGATAATCTTTCTGTAGCTGAGTGATACCTATTTGCCTTTTTGTTGACAACGCCTCATCCCTACATCAACTTGTGTCTATGAAATGTTTTTTCATTGCTGAAAGGAATATCAAGTGACTGTGTATTGCTGGGGCGACGAAAAATATAATTCCTAATGTAATGTTTGACGTAGATTTAAGTGAATGTTCTTAAGATGTACTACATTTTTTCCCAGCCACAGTGATGCCTTCTTCGTCATCTTCGCTTGGACTGTGCCTTCTGGTATGGATGTTGGCTACGAAGGAACTGCACGGCGATGAAGACATTGTGAGTGACGTGGGCGTTGCGTCTCTAAAGAAGGTGGACGCGATGGTGGGTCAGGTGGTGAAGCACCACCTGGCTGGGTGTCACCTGGTGCTGGCCACCACCACTACAACAGACAAGACGACAATCTTCCCTTCGATTCTCAAGTGAGCAGAGAACAGAATTCCTCACAAGACTACAGAACTGTAAGAACATTGCTCTGGGCTGGAATTGCCTTCAAAATGTTATCAAAATGTTCAATGTACCAAAAATTGAAGGGATATGTTTGTGGAACAGATTTTCTTTTTGAGGTTGAGAGCCCGTCCAACGAGGTATAGTTGTAGGCAATATTTTTTTGAAGGAGTTCTCTCCAAACTTACATGTTCAGCAGCAAACGCAGAGATCATAGATATAAGCTTAACATCCAACCCTGAAATCTGAAATATTCTTCCTGTTTATCGTTCATAGCAGTTAAGTGCCTAGATAGCTCCCTCTAAAGTATAGTCCATTAGAAACTTGCTTTGAGTGGATTACTTAACGAAATTCACTTCCTTCATACATAGGAACCTCTCAATATATCCATATATCTATCTATCTATCTATATGTGTTTATGTTCAATTGCGAATGCAAAAATCTTTCCAGACGACTGGCAGCTGAGGACCAAGCTAGCGTCGTCATAGAATTAGCATCACTCTCCTCCCAGGACCAGCCAACACAAGACCACCTCCTGCAGGGTCTGTGGGGAGACACCAGGACCAACTGCCGGGCCTTCATCCTGCTGGTGGACGAGAGCAGCACCGACCTCTCCTTCAGGTCGTGACATATATAACGAGATTCCATTTCTCCTAATCGTTTATTTCACTTATGATTACCTGCGTCTGCAATTAAGACTCATAACGTAACTGTGGCTAGTTAGAGGATCCAGATATTTTCACTGTGTGGGACATGGCTATACAGCTTCTTGAGGTAGATTGTGTGTACAGAGGGAACACTATACACAATATTTTCATATGAGAATTATTTGCTACTGATGTTGCTTAAAGGGTAACACTACATTTAACTCAGGGTCAGGAAAAAAGAGGAAAGGAAAAGTAATAGGAAGAAAACGCATGTTCCAGGTTCCTGGAATCATCGAGGCTGTGGCTGGAGCCAGAGGCGCCCGTAGTGGTGATAGGAGACCCGACAGCTGTGGCAGTCGTCACCCACCACACCAGTCTACGTAACACCATCCACGTGTTGGGTCTCACACTCCACAGCTTTAAACGAATGTCGTCACCAGGTAATACGTAGCAAAGGAAAGGATCCCTTGAGGATGGGAGTGTATATGTAAGGAGCACATTGTTATAAGTGGTTACTTGTAGGAATGAATTTGTTCAAATCGAGTTAACAGCCATTGTAAAGAACGACATAAGAACTTCACCTGTCATCCCCGAGCACAAGAGGTTCACCTCGAGAGACTTAAAGAAATGTTGACGTCAACGGCTTCACGCTACTGCCTGTGAACACCTGAAGAAGACACGTACTACCACTTCCACTCCTGCTAAGATACTGTTGGTAATTGCGGTTAGTTGAGAACACCTGCTGTGTAGCGTTCAGTTTCAGGGAGGCGAAAGTAGAAGGTCTTTTTTTTTACCAACGGCATTACTTCTTGTTCCATGTTCCACGTGGCCAGTAGTGTACAGGAGAGAGGAAAAGAAATGAAAGAAAATCCATAGATCATATAGACTTAGTTTAAGTCTCTACTTAGATATATTTGTGGTCGACGACAGTGCGTAAAGTAAAACAATAAAGCACTTTTCTTTTCTTTCATTGGGGAGTAAAGTTGTGAAGGCGTTTCGTCGGTGTCTTTACTGCGTCGACGGAGAGACGGGGATCCAGCAACTTCCAGAGCAGTCCAGCCCGTCCTCTCCCGTCCAGTGGGACGGCACTGTCTTCCACGGTGGGTCGTGTGCTGGGAAAGTGACGAGTGTCTCTGCCATCTTATTTACTTCACTTTCTTTAGATAAGATGTGATGCCTCTGAAGTGGTATGAGTTAACTTTAGCCGTTAGTTATCAGTTATTTGAATGAAAAATAAATATACATAGATCAATAATTTCGTGCAGCATTTATCCACAGTTTGTTATAACCATATTTCATTATGATAATGCTCAAAAGGCATCGCAGTGCAGCTTGAAAAGAAGGAGATTTTTGGACGCAAGTTTTCCTGATACATTTCCCAGAGAGACTTGAGAACTTCATGGGCCACACTTTCACGATAGTGACGCGAGGGTACTTCCCCTTCATTGCGTATGCTCGAAGGAACGCAGATCCTGACGGCCCAATATATCTTCGTGATTGCCTCGACGCCCGGATACTCAGTGCCATCTCTCCTCATTTGAACTTCACGTAAATCTAGAAATGATCTTCTGTCTCTTTTCCTGTTCCATGTTCTTCATATTTGGGTAACATCCCTTCTTTAAAATCCCCTTTACTCATGTCTACTGCATCTTTTATTTTCTGTATTTGCTGATCGTGACTGACAATACATGGTTAGATTGAGAGAATCGTAAAGACAGTTTGAATATTAAGACTCTAATGACGATGAATTAAGAAGTAGATTCGCATATATCCTTATTTCATATCTGAACTGACGAATATATTTCAGGTTCGAGATAACTGAGCCATGGGATGGGACGTGGGGAGTGCCTCTGTCTGGTGGCAACTGGTCGGGCATCGTGGGAACCCTCCAGCATGAAGAGGCCGACTTCTCCCTCAACCTGACCCCAACGCCGGCGAGGATGAAGGTCATGACCCACTCGAGGATCTATAGTTACGATCCCATGATCATAGTGTCGCTAAAGCCAAGGCCTTTGCCCAGGCGTTTAGCTCTCATAAGGCCATTTGCAGGTAAAATGGAATTTCCCTCCGCCTTCACACATAAATCTAAGTCTTCAGAACTCAACGCTTTTCTTCGTCTGTTTTTACAAAAGCAAGACTCTGAATTGCATTTTATTGAGTCTCTACGAAATCATCACGCTCACAGGACACCACCAGCACTTAAATTATCTCGACTCTCACGACTGATCACAAACAATATACCTTCATCTTTTGCCCAGGTGAATTATGGACGTCGATCGTCTTGTGTACCGTAGCTGCTGGCGTCATCCTGTGGCTCCTGCAGAAGGTGTGGTCGTGGGCGTCGGGGAAGCGTGGTCTCAGCCTTGACTCCTCGCTGTTCTACGCCTGGGGTGTACTGCTGGAGGACCAACCATCTCAACCTCCTGCCAATATCAGTGGACAGGTGAGGAATACTACCTCCCTCCACAGATATAAGATGGCTGTAATACACACAGCTTATTGCTTTTGCATGCTGCTGGTGAGTATCATCAATAGAGGAGAAAAAAGCCTCATCTATGCGTAACCTTTTCCACACTCGTGAAACTCAGAACCGTCATAATTGTTCACCATTAAGCGACAGACGATCTTCGTGAAATATCTCTTTCGATCAGGGTTGTGCTTCAAGAGGAAAAGTTACAGAAGTTTTGAGAAGTTGTCAAACTCTACTTAAATTCTTCAAAAGATTTATCATTCAAAGTTTGCTCTTCTTGGTTCCTAGAGTATTAGCTATGCACAGTAGTCCATCAACACTGAGGCCACTTACCAATGAAGCTCTCACGTCAACATCAGTTTATGTTAGCCTATTACCAAACTTATTCTCCTTCCAAACTTTCACATCCTTAAACTCGCCTTGAGTCTGAAGCTCTCCAGCATACCTATAACTTAAAAGAGCAATGTGCAAGAAGCCTATATCTCATTTAGATCTCTATTACTAATGGCAGAATCGAGATTTTGGTTATAAAACAGACCACCAAAATTGCATGGATTTTGAATCAGTGATTTTCTTAGTATTATTGGATGAAGTATTTGGTAAGAAAATGCAAGTGCAGTAAGATATCTATTAGAAAATATAAGGCAAAAATGCATAATAGGAAGTAAATGATCGTGCAGAACTTATAAGTAATCGTAATACTTAAGTGGTCTTTTATAACTATGCCGTATTTTGCGGAAGAGATAGTATACGAGATGGATAAACCAAAACTATGAGTGGTGAAAGTTTAAGACCCTTTCCTTGGATGACATAGATCACATGTAAATGAACGTAGATTATGTATTCTTATGCTAGAGAAGGAACTGGAGACACAATAAAGTGTTTAAAATAAGTATAAAGTTTGCTTATTAAGGAAGCGATGGTTATGCACTTTCTAACACTATTAATAAAGTGAGGATGTCATAATTTTTTCTGGGTTTTATATGTTCAGTTTTCTCCAAGTGAACGGGAATAACTTCATGCATAACTTGAGAAGATCAAAATAGATTAATTCATCTTTATACAACTACCAAGCTAATTTCTGTTGATGCATAGCATGTGTATTCATTACTCCTCATATACAACTGTTGGTTAAATAAGCTCTCAGACTTTATCATCACCTCAGTGAATGTCTTCTCATGTGCAGGTGCTTGTTGGCTGGTGGCTACTGTCTTGCCTGGTCTTCGCCACGGCCTACCGCTCCTCCCTCATCGCCCACCTCACAGTCCAGAGCAAGTTTCCGCCCATCAACAATTTCGAGGACATTCTGCAGCGGGATGGTCTCTCCTGGGGCAGTACTTACTTGTGGGGGACACTTTTCATATACTACAACCAGAGCTCGGACCCCGTCGTCCAAGAAATCTACAAACACATGGGAGTGAGTGAGATTCATCTTCTTAATATGTATATTACTAGAGAGAAAGCAACCGTTTATTTCGAGGTAATATTCTCCTCCAATAAAGCCAGCAGTCCATCTCACGTGGCTAACTGAAGCACAGGTTCATAAAGATTTGTTCTGAAGGATGTAAGATAATTTTTCTCCCGTAACCAGAGATCTTTGAGCATCTAAGAAGAACACTTGCTCAAATTTAAGTTAAAACTGTTGCCTCACAAAAAAAATGAGGTGTGTCCATGAGGATTTTATTCCCCTGCGGTACGACTATGAGAACACATATGAGGTCTGCGTGTGTTCCTTCATAGGGACATGAGGACCAGAGAGTAACCTGCCCAGAGTCACAATGTCATATTGATGAGGTGACTCTGCAGTGTGTGGGAGTTCAGAGCTGTTGTGAGGTGTGGGTCTAGGAACTGTGTCTTTCTTATGCATAGAATTCTTGTGACAAAGATCGTAAAGCCTTTTTTTTTTTTCGCTGTATCTTAGGAACGAATGTCTGTGTGTAGACAACTTCGACGTCACCCAACACAGTCTGGCGATAGTAGGTTTTTTTTGGAGGGAGTCATGTAAACCAATGCATTTTGTTTTTGCTGATCTCTTAAATTTTATTTTGGTGTGATTTTAGAATTGTTCGATTTTGCATAGGCAAATAATATCGTCTAAAATTGAGAAGGATAACAGTGCAAGTATTCTGGACAGATATCTGTGGACCGTAGCAGGTCTGGACTTGGCACAGGTATTACCGTATGAGCGGCTACTTCATACCGAAGTTCTCAATTGTACTCTAGTCATGCTGACTCTCGCGACTGACCCAAGGGTAATGAACTCCAGTTGCGTAGTTCTTTGTTAGTGAAGAACGGTTCTCGTGCTGTCCCTCTATGTGACATAGACCCAGGTTAGCATCATCCCATATGTTATGACAGGACGAAACACTACAGGTATTCGAGAACTTGGGTGAGTATTAAATATACTAAATAGATGGTTATCAAGTTGGTTATTTCTTTGTTATTTAGTGTAGTGGGGTAAGGATAGTTAACAGGTCAGAGTGATGGGTGAATCCTCATGTCTGCATCGCATTTCGGTAAGTAACAATGTATTTAACTCTCCCCAACCCAAGTGTTTCTTTCCTATATCTTCGTCGTAGAACAGAGCAAGAGAGATTTTGTGTGTGATAGTTGAAACTAACCTAAAATCATCCGTTCTGTGACACACAGAATAGCTTCCTTTTTCCTCGTCTGACATTAGATAAAATATCAATAATTAGCACACGACATACTGAAGCACTTGCTCCAATTCTTATACGAATGAACACAAATTTATTTCAGACTTACGAGTTGATGGAAGGGATACAGCGAGTCCTCGAGGGAGGCTTTGCCTTCATCGTCTCCAGTCTGTACACCAAGACGGCAATAGCGTCACTTTACCACAACAGACATGACAACATGCCACTATACCTGAGTTCCACTGAGTACTCCATCTTCGGCGGTAACTCCTGGGGCTTCAGGTAAGTCTATGCCACCATTTTCCAAAATTGTCCAACAGTGATAAAGATGTCATCCTATCTACCTTCCTATCCTTCTTCTCTTTCAGTAAATGTCTCAGCACATCGCACCATTGATCGTCCGACGACATACAGAAACATATCAAACAACTATGTGGACATCACACACCCTTGCCGCAGACTAACCTTCGCTGAGAACCAATCACTCTCCTCTCTTCCTACTTGTACACATGCCTTAAACTGATGAAAACTCCTCGCTGCTTCTAGCAGCTCACCTCCTACTCCCTATATTCTTAAGACCTTCCACAAAGCATCTATATCAACCCTTATCAGTTCATACCGTGCTTGGGACCTCCGTAGCGCAAACTAAGGTCTTTAAATCACCCGACAAGTAGACAGCGAGAGGATTCAGATCTGGCGATCGAGGCGGCCGTGGCATTGGCCCACCGCTGCCTCTGTTCATGTTAGGATGCACATCTTCGAGACATTCCCTCGTCACACGGGCCGATTGGGCTGGTGTATCATCATTTATGTGCCATAATTCAACATCGGGTTCTCACAGCCACATCATCTAGTGCCACAAACAATGTCTGCTGAAGAAAACCCCTACACAAAACTCCATTTAGCCGCTGGGGGAACAGACATGGAATGATAACATTACATACAAGCTGTACCTCCTAGTACCCTCAGCGCAGGACTCCTGGACCTGGTGGCTTATTTGAGAAGATCCTTGAGAATATCCTACCAATATGATACCAAGAACATCCTGTACTTCGTCTCTGAGTGTAATAAAGCTGTTTTTCAAGTCGGTACTTCTTTAATTTAAACTCCTTACTTAACATTGTTTCCCAACTTGCTGAGAGGTACTGTACAACATGATGAAATGATATGCTTTTTCAGGAAGGGGGCTCCTTGTGTAGGCCCCATCAGAAGGCTGAAGCAGAGACTGGTCGAGGCTGGACTCATAGACCTCTGGCTGGACGAAGTCATAGAAAAGGATGGTAGAAAAAAGAGGGCACAGAGTGGTGGCGGAACTACAGACGCTGTGCATTTTGAGGTAGGGACGTGACCTAGACGTGAGAGAGAGAGAGAGAGAGAGAGAGAGAGAGAGAGAGAGCTTGCTGTTATCACGACTTGTAGTTTGAGTTACGAGTTTGTCAAGTGTTACGTGTGTGTCAGATGGAGAGATTGTGCGGTCTAGCGCTGAATGCCAGCAACCCCAAAACTTGTGGGTGAGGCAGAAAGAGAAAAGACTCTCAGGATCCTAGGCTAAGAAGGGAGGAGTAGTGACACTTGACAGCCACTGAAATGCTGGTTTTCCACTGCGCATCAGTCACGGAACTCTTACCGATACCTGGGCAAGTAATATCCTGGTAGGTGGCTGCCTACCGCCTATGACGCAGAGAGAGAGAGAGAGTGACTGAGGTCTGTATCTTCTCAAGAAGAATCAGACAAATAATTTATCTATCTCTAACTCTTGTATTTGCTAAGGACGTTCCAACCTTCTCTTTATGAATTCACTTCTTACGCCATCTTTGCTCACGTATCCCTGCTATTACACAGACGTGATTCTAGGGTATTATAAGCCGCTGCTGCGTTTGCCTTCCTTATTTTCTATCTCTTTTTTTTACGTTAGAATCCAATATTCCTATTTCTTACAATTATTCTTAATGGTAGATATTAACACGGGGAAGCCAATATTGACCTTAGGGTCAAATTGACCTCAAGGAGTCATTATTTCTCATGGGGCATCTATTCTCATCATATATTACACATATGACATCCTCAGGTTAATGAGAGACAGGCTGTGTTGGGGCTGGACCACCTGCAGGGGGTGTTCTACCTGCTGCCCCTGGGGTACGCCGTTGGCCTCTTCACCCTCTTAGGTGAGAATGTCTCCAGTCTTCTCATCCAGTGATGGAGAGCAGCAGTAGGTCGTCGGCAAGTATATACTACCATCCTATTCCTCAACCTGGGGCTTCAAGCAAGCTAGTGGTTAAGGATTGCAATTCCTGAAGGAGACGAAGGGCGTTCAACACTACGATATACCTTGAGAATAAGACAAATTAACCTGTAATGCCTTTACTTTACAAGTACAGAATACTGTAATATGATGCTCAAGGAATTAGTTCCTCTGTATTACAGTGGCAACCTATATCATTTCAAATCAGTCTTTGGGTAATACTTTGACTTGTAACATCAGTTTCGGGTAGCAGTGAGGTATGTATTAACATAACATAACAAAGTTTTATTCATCATGTTTACTGTATATGTAAAATGTTTATCTATTTTCTTATGCAATGTCGAGTCTTTTCTGTGAAACCTTTTATGAGATGAGTGAAAATTAAACTTGTTTCACAACTGCAACAGTGATCGTCTTATCTTTTCCCTTCCATTACCATATTCTTGTAGGAAAATGCGTCATCTACGGCAGTAAATTGAAAGTAGGCAGAGAAATGCAGTCAGAAATGAATAAAGGAAAGAAATTCAGAAATCATAAATTCCATAGATTTTATGAATACGTAAGATATACGTTATATACATAAATCTTTGGCTGAAGACGAGGCTCCCTCATCATGGTAAAGCTTCGACAGGGAAGCGCAGTGGGTCTGGTCTCCCTCCCTCCATTATTATTTGGAACAGCTGACGATGTGTTGATAGACGAGTCTCTCCGTCAGGAAGGTCATGAAGGCGACGACGTTGCCTAGCAGCAGAAGGTAGAAGACGCCCTGGAGATGGTCGAACCCTAGAACCATTTGCCCGTCATCGACCTGTGGACGATTAATTTGCATACGGAATAAGAATAGTGAAGGATTAGTCTGACTATGACTTGAGCGACACGAATGATTCTCTCTCTCTCGTACATCCTAGCACCCCTACCTCAGAATACGTTGCCCGTGCGTCCTCGTCACCTCTCCTCCTCTCCCTCTTGTTTCTGACTGCATTGTCTATGACGTCGTCCGTCCAGCGGTCTACCAACCCGGCCTCGACCAGTCGCTGCTTCAGCCTCCTGATCTGGCCGAGGAACGGCGCGCCTCTCCTGTAGAAAAAGAAAAAGATGAGTAGATGATTAAATTCATTTACGCTCATGTGTGTACTTGTCTGTGGTTGTAAACCAAGTAACTTATCTTCAACCATCGTCAGGAGGGGACAATGTAAACTCACCGGAAGCCCCAGGAGTTGCCCCCGAGAACAGGGTACTCTGTCGTGCTGAGATGGAAGGGCGTGTTACTACCGTAGTGATGGGAAGCAGCCTCGATCTTGATGTACGATTCCCAAGTAATATATGAGAAGTCTCCAGCCAGCACGCGCTCCACCCCATCCTTCAGCTTGTAAGTCTGAAAGATACGGTCATGAAGATCATTAATAAAGAACGCGAGAACAAGTTTTCTCCATTCTGGCATACAAAAAAGATTACGGTGTGGTTTTTGTGAAAATGGGCGTAGGAATGAAGAGATCTTATATTCAAGCACTGCTGTAAGAGAAATCGAGAGGTGCACAGGCTTGCATTAATTGAAGAGAGAGAGAGAGAGAGAGAGAGAGAGAGAGAGAGAACTCCACTCTCGTCTGATCAAGAGCTACAGAAGATTTCATGTTTTGACGGTTCGGTTATTGAACAGCCAAAAAAAATACTCTTAAGCAGTAGATTATGATTCGAAGGTAATGGAAAGGGGTTTATTCCAAAGAAAAGAGATCACGAATCCATTGAGGAACACTTGACTTACGTGCATCTTTCTGTAGATTTCTTGGGTGACGGGATCAGTGCTTTGGTTGAAATGGAGGAAAGTTGTTCCTACCAAAGGATGCGAACCCCAACTCCAGCCGTCTCGGCTTAGAATATCTTGATAGGTGTTGATAGGCTGGTACTTGCTCTGAACTGACAGGTATGCAATGAGGGAGGACCGATAGGCTGTGCTTATGACTAAACAGGAGAGCAACCAACACCCAACAAATACCTGCACGTGAAAGTAGAAAATATATAGATAATAAAATCACTTTGCCATAAAAAGCCAGTTTGTGCATAAGATGTGTGCAGTAAGTTCTTGCTCTAAGTCTTCATAATATCTATGGACTAAGCGCGTCCGTTCTTCGATAAGTCTTTCAGACATGAGTACTGAAAAATATCTCTATTCTCATCTGTTTATCTACTTTCAGCACCATTCTCATTACTAGGTTCTCAAAGCACAAATGCTGCTCTTGAAGTTTTCCTTTTATCATTGTTACATTAGTTTCTGATTATCTCGTATTTGTAAGATAGGAAAGGTGGTATATGGAACATGTAAAACCCAGTCAAATGTTCAGAGGTGAATGCTCTGTTTCAACTGCCTACCTGAACTTATCTTATCGGTATCATTCCTCAGTACAGATAAACATAATACATCAGTTTTTATCACAAAAGTCAAACACAGACTCTTCACCTGGCCGCTGATGTTGGCAGGAGGGTGAGTGGGAGAGTCTTGTAACAACACGCCCCAAATGTAGAAAACTGTCGAGTCAAGCCTCGCGAATCGCAGACCTGACGTCGAAGACCAGGCCTTCTGCAGCAGCCACAGAACGACGCCAGCGACAAACGTAAACACTATGATCGTTATCCATACGTCACCTTGAATGAAGGGAAGAAAAGTCCATTATTTCCATATGTTTTGGTCGTGGTTGTATGTGACACGAATAGTACTCGTTGCCTGCTGTTGCGGAGGGATACTATAAAGGTCTGCTTGATATTCATATGGTATTATTAAAATCTATGCAAATATGTACGTCCCGTCTTTCTACTTTTTACTGGCACACAGCAACACCCTTGTGTTGGTGTACGGATGTATGAGAGATGAACAAAAACGCAGCTCATTCGTGACAACTTATCATAAACTGATAAAAGTTGATATAACCCAAGCTTTACATGGAGGAAGACTGATCAATTCCACAACGACGTCTAATAATTTAATCCACTTTGATTTAAAAAGACGAACCAACGGATGTGATTTGTTATGCCAACAGAGCATACTGGTCGTAAATGGTGGATAACATATCACTTATAGAAATAAGAGAAGTGCCTTTAACTGTGGAGAAACCTCTTTATAGAATCGTATCTTTTTGGAACAGAATTATGTTGTGACTATATAATCTAAACTCCTAAAGATACCACCCGTAAGTTAGGTCTGTGAACACATGTGTGTAAGATTATAAGGAACGCAGACCAACATATGCCTACAACTTCTAGGTGTTTACCAGCATATGGTCTCATAAGGGCTAAGCGTCGTGGCAAAGTCCCCGGCTTGAGTGAGAGTATAAACAAAGGATCACGACTGTAGATGATGGAGTGGGTGATGACCTCCATCCTGGCTGGTGAAGGGGTCAGGTTGAGGGAGAAGTCGGCCTC
>JAYMFT010118544.1:0-13322 GCA_038088735.1 Panulirus argus
TATATATACTTCGCGGTTTCCCGCGTTAGCGAGATAGCGCCAGGAACAGACAAAGAAAAAAAGGACACATCCGCTCACACCCATTCTCTAGCTTCATGTGTAATGCACCGAAACCACAGCTCCCTTTTCCAACACGACCAGGACCCAACCGGAGAGTGCATGTGAGCAAATTAGGCCGTTCTCCGTCTGTTCCTGACGCTACCTCGTTACCGGGGGAAACGGCATTGCTTTTCTCTTGAATTCCCAATTATGTCGGAGTAGTGTCGTGAAATATGTGTATGTGAGTGTGTGTGTGTGTGTGTGTGTGTGTAAGGGGAGGGGGGTGGACAAAGACATCAAAATACTTGAAGGAACCAAGAATGGCTGTTATAGTTATAATGAGGAGATATTATATTCTCTGTACCTGCCTCTGTTTCGTACGTGTCTGCCACATCACAATGCCTATGTTTTCATTACCCTGTGTGCTGAGAAAATTCGATTCGTTGACCAAAGAAACGGCTTTAAACGTCGTACATTTTACTGCAAATTGGAAATTTCACATAGCCAAGGGTACATAATATTCTTTCTGCACACCTCCAGTAGATCTGAGAGTCTGACTCTTATTAAAATCTCTTGGAAATGATGTAAGAACATATGTTCCTGACATTCACATTGGCGAGTAAGATTCTAACAAAGTTCATGAGCTTTCTCAACTTCAGGAATTCTCTCTCTCGCCGTGTCTTAAAAAGTCCGAACTTGAAGGCAGAATTCACTATTTACCTTTAGTTCAACAAGCGTTCATATTCCAAGATATGAACTGGCAAGCAGGTTTCCATGGGTCCTTCGTAGTTTCTTAAAATAGCTGCCTTTGAGTGGCTTGACCATAGGGAATTCAGTATTCACAGGGATGGAAGTCTCATTCGAGAGAGTGGAACTTCACAGCGCGCGGAACTTTCATTAATGAATTAGTCGAAGTTCTCCAGAAAAATGGAGCTTTGGTTAAGGGAATCTGGAGTGACGATCTCCTCATGACGGGGTGGGACATACCCGTGCCTGGGGTGTTATGGCGAGAGCTTGGCACTAGTTTAGGTCCAGCCTGGACGGTTCGTGATACATTCTTGCCTCTAAAAACACACGAAACTCAAGAGCCAGAAATTTTTGTGCAAATTTTCAGACGACGAGACGAGGAAAAAAGTATATTAATCTGTCACCGGTAACTTTTCGAGTAACAGTTGCCAGATACCACTGGCTGGCTTGGAGTGACAACGGGGGTTCCAGTGGTTCATCTTACTATTGTTTTCGTTCAGTATCAGTCACAACCCCTTGAACACGATGGCACGACTCGTTCGACACGACAGTGCTTATTCTTGAACACGACTCTCTCTCTTTCTCACATGCAAAACAATTCACAGAGTTCGTCCTTCGTAACTATATATTCCTTCGGTGAGCTCTGCTATGTCCACACCTCCTCTCAAGTACTCGTAAGTGAAGACTCTCCTTTAAAGACTTTTCCCTCGTCTGGAAAACCGTTGTAGACAACGTCTCTGCCGTGCGCTGGACACCTCCCGTTTTTCCCCCTGTCCGTGTGTGTGTCTGAGGACCTGTGACTGATGTAGTGTTGACAAGGTAATTTGTTTTTCCCAGCTAGTACGACCAGGCAGCACCAGCCGTCCATCCACCTCATTGTTTCCCGACTCGCCTTAGCTTTAACACGCGGCAATACTTGTGGAAAAAAAAAAGATATAAAAAATCTTTAAGTACAGCAAGAACTTTTCTGTGCTTCTGCAGGAACAAATTTGATGTTACGTCTGCGTTACAGCCTTTAGTACGTTGTGACGTTGTAAATATATACGTAACGCTGCTTGCGTTTCGTGTAACAGCTTGTCGTTACAACGTTACTCTTTAAAATGCAAATCAGGTTTGTGCGCCGTCTTAACATCAGCGATACGACATTTATCTAACATTCGACTCAACCTTTTGCCAGCGAATCGTCTCGTGAACTGCATTATGCAGTCTTTCTCATGTTTTCATGCACTGTTAGGCCCTTTCTCCCTTCCTCAAAGAGGACCAGGGAGGGTCAGTCTGAGAATATGCAGAGACCTTTCTACGTAAATGAAGTATATATATATATATATATATATATATATATATATATTGCTACGTCAGTCCAGAGATAGCAATAGTTGTCCGAATCAATACCCAGTGGCTGAGGATCGCCATTCTCCATTGGCTCTGGACAATTTTTGAAGGGTATCTTCACACTGCGTTTAAACTCGTCAACTCAGACTTCCTTGTTTTCCGTCTCAACAGAAGAGTGCTTTCTGTTGGACGTGACATTGGGCACTTACGTGTGTGTGTGTGTAAGACTGAAAGAGAACGGAGTGCGTTGGCTTCGAGTCGAGTGCCGTTGTCATCATACATGCATGACGGACTACAAAGGTTTATCCAAACCTCTCGTCTGTCTGCCGTCATCCACTGCGTCGCTATCTGTCTTGGGTGGATCTTCCTCATGGCTCAGGTCAAAGGTCAAACTATCGTACCGGAGGGTCGAGCCGGCTGACCGGCGTCGTGCTCGAGGGTCGTATCGTCGTCCTCGAGAAGTCAAAGGCGGGAAAGACATTGGCCGACGACACTCCCCGGAGACGTCGTTCCGTCTGTTACTCTGCCATAAACAATATCACAAAGTCTTCACAAATCCCCCGGGCAACCCAGCTCTCATTTTTTTAATTTCACTGTAAGCCAGTCTCTAGCCACTGACCCGCAAGTTCTAATTCACTGGCGTCTCGGCTGGCAGTGATGAGCAAGATTCCCTCCTCAACTGCAACCTTAATGATCGTCCAGATGGGCCCGGCCTGCACCAGGACCCCCGCGTTCGTATCCCTGCACGTAGCTCAGGCTTGCGCGTGCATTATGTTACCGTGATCTCTTAAGGGCTTTGTCTTTTTACCATCTTTACAAATAAAAGACATAAGTATATAAAATTCTAAGAGAGTCTCTGTCTACAAAAGAGTGCTTACGACGAGATTTTGCCTTTCAGCAGGGAAGCGGGTAGCGCTCACCGCAGGAAAATTGGTAGAAGAATCATATGAGCCGCATTTTGTCGATTTTGTATGTGTGAGGTGGAGAGATTGTATGTTAGTGGACTGAATGTCAGCAGCCCACGAGTAGATGAGACATATATATATATATATATATATATATATATATATATATATATATATATATATATATATAATTCTTCCAAGTCAGTGGCATTGATTGTCATTAGATTTTCATGAGGTTGGCAGATATGCAGTAATGAAATTACATTTTTCATTGCTATTAATTAATATGTCAGTTGCGGTATTAAACACTTCGTCTGACTTGTCTTAAAAAAGGAAAAAAAAAAAACACGATTAAACAGCTGCTAGGAATGTCATGGCAGAGGAATACATGATCTCAATTAAATTCTTTAGAAGAATTTTTTTTTCTCTCTCGGACGTCCTTGGGCACCGACAATAGTAGACTCAGGCCTGACGAACTGTTTCCTTTCCTAATTCAACAGAGACGCTCCCCAAGACCCTGCAAATCCCGTCATTGACTCCTTGTATTATTCTTACCGAAGAAATGTCGGCGCTTGTGGGAGATGGGAGCATCAGACGGCCAGACATAAAGTGGAGTCAGACCTGCAGTTCTTCGGGGATCACAATAAAAGTTTCATCATCGTGGCCTCGGTGTCTCCAGGTCGGAGGCAGACTGCAGAAAGAGGCGCTTAGAACCCAATAACGGCGGAAGTTAGGGCATCACGTGTTCCGCCGCAGCTCACCCATGTTCATGGCTGTTGTTGCTGCAAGTGGGCGTATCCCTCACGCCGTGTGTCATGCCGCGGGTAATAACAAGAAAGTGGGACAGTTGTAATGTGCCCGACCGTGTCCTGGGTCACGGGCAGGGCCGTGCTGTGGGCCTCTGGTTGTGTCCTGACCGTGCCATGGGCCCTGGTCGTTTGCCACGGCAGCTTCATGGGGAAGTAAATTACCGAGGGCTTCAGAAAGTCTTAAAACTTTTTTCTTCCCTTTTTCTTTCAGTATTTTCCTTCATTTCATTCAGTATTTCTTTCGGCGTTGTGTCTTGCAAGTGGAAGTCTCGCACCGGACCTCTTTCCTTGGCTGAATGAAGTCTCTGTCGCCAAGAAAATGGCCACTCCAATTATTCCACTACAGATAGGGACTATGACCTCCCTCCTCCTCCCCTCCCCAGCTGGGTGAACCAGGTCAGGGTTATGTGTCCTATATAAGGACGAAAGTCTCCCAAAAGGTCAAGATGTCGGAGTAAACGACACTGACCAGTATTTGTATACCACGGGGTCAACCTCTCCCTGGGGATGGCGCCATATTGGGAAGGAGCTATACGTGTGAGAGGAAGCAACACCATTTGTTTATAACTGTGGAAGGATCTCCCAGTTGTAGAGTAGTGAGGGCGGGTTATGGCTCTGCTGTCTCACACAACTGGCCAACGCTGAGTCTGAGGATGCTCTAGAGAACTGAGGAATCTAAGTCTCTGTTATCTAATAATTAATTCTAGTGATTGCTAGTAATTACATCAGCATCTGGCTTATATTAGCATAATTGTAGGGTTGTTTATATATATGTATATTTCGCCTGCTTTCGGCGATGTCGTTTGTACTTCATATTCTCGGTGATGAACTTAAATTGTTCCATCGTTAAATCCCAGTATGCAAATTCGCTTAATATTTAAAAAAGATTCTTTCAAACGAAAAAAAAAGGGAGAAAGCAATTAACATGGCACTGATTTTTTTTAACTAAATCTTACAAGCCCTCTTACTGTGAGAGTCAGTTATGGTTTCACAAACACTGTCAAAACATTGCGTTTCAGGAACCGGGCACAGTGGAGGGAAGTGGGAGCCCTCCCAACATTTGCAAATTTAGTGCTAAGAGGAATTTTGAAATTCGGTAATAGTACCAAACGCTCAGATAATGGGGAGCAATGTGTGTCCAAGGTTTGCGAAGGTTCGTCGAAATGTTTCGGAATGAAACGTGCCTCACACTCACACAAACACACACACACACCTACATAATATTTTACTTATATTTTTCTCCCTGAGGAATGAGACTGATATATAGAGAGTAAAACAGCAAGAAGAACAATAGAACCATGTTTGCTGACGTTCCCTTGATTTATTGTTGACAGGAAACAAGTGCAGCTCTCGAAGGTAATATCAGATTTGGAGTTTTTAACAGGTGCGTTCCGCTAACCGTCCCACGTCCCCGGTGTTCCGCCAACTGTCCCACCTCCCCGTGTTCTGCCTTTGTCTCGGTGTTCATGGGGATTGGGTGCAGAGTGTGGCACATTGGGCTGGTGGGACAGACTATAGCAAATAGGGGTGAGGATGAAGGCTTTAACACAGCCACCCAGTGTGGGGAACATAGCAACCAACTGGGTGCCCATAGTAGGCAAACTCTGAGATCTAGGGTAAGGGCTTTAACACAGCAGCATAGTGTGCTTTTAGATAACAAAGGATATTACTCGGCAATCGGCCAGTGTACATAAAAGAGAGCTAGCTATTGGCGTCCTGCTAATGAAATTGAATTTCTTTTTTTTTCTCCCCTTCCGCAAACCCCTCTTCAGGTCTTGCCTCTGTATGTGAACAATATTATTTATAGAAGATGATAGAGAGGCAATATTAGAGACTTATAAAACATACTCTTATTTTTGCAGGAGCATTATTACTGGTAATGAGGAACCGATGATATAAAAAGCCGTGATAATGATTACCAAAGTACTCAGCCTGGAGTAGCTATCACGAGGGATTCAATTAAGGGCGTTTAATAATTTTCCCTCCTGTGTAAATGAAGAGTGACTCAGGAAGCTTGCATGGCCGACCAACCTGTGGTCCAAGAGGGAATTTCGTACATAAATTGATCCAGGGAATTAAGAAAAATTATAAAAAAACGCCAATTAGTTTCTTTGAAAGAAAAATATTCATGTATAGCTGATGATTATGTTTAGTTAAAAAAAAAAAAAGCATTCGAAATATGTAATATATGCGAGAATGTATCGTTGTTTAACATTTTACAGAAATGAGTTGTTCCATACTTTCAAGGATCTGTGGTTTCAGTGGAGGGAACTTCCAGACCTTAATAGTTCTGGTATAAGGAACTTCCAGTCCTTAATATTTCCGGTAAAGAGAACCTCCAGACCCCAGTAGTTGAGGTAGAGGGGGGGGGAGGTAGGGGTTCCAGTCTTAGAGTCCTGCTCCAGCTCATTCCCGATTGTCTCCCGGCCTGGAAGGTGCTTCAGGTTAAAGATGCAAGGTTCCCCAAAACGAAAGTCTGGAAATATTTCAGAGAGGGAATGGCAGGATGGGGGGGGGGGTTGAGGAGGGGCAGGACAAGGAGACCCGGAGGAACGCAAACGAAGATAAGAAGGAAGACACCCGCTAAGACAGTAGAGAAGAAATTGAAGTAGATAGAGAGAGAGAGAGAGGGAGGCAGCTAGAGAGGAGGGGCGGGGAACACACACACACAGATACGCACAGGTAGAGATGGAAAAAAAATTAGTGTCTCATAGATGGATAGAGAGAAATAGAAAACTAACTACACAGACAGATAGAGACAGAGCTAGAGGAACAGACAAGGAAGTGGAGAGAGGAACAGATAAGGAACTAGAAAAAGGAATAGACAAGAAACTAGACAGAGAAACAGACAAGGAACCGGAGAGAAGA
This sequence comes from Panulirus argus, assembly GCA_038088735.1. Lineage (NCBI taxonomy): Eukaryota > Metazoa > Arthropoda > Malacostraca > Decapoda > Palinuridae > Panulirus > Panulirus argus. The sequence goes on from JAYMFT010118544.1 coordinate 6,701, forward strand.
ACAGACAAGGAAGTAGAAAGAGGAACAGACAGGGAACTAAAAAGAGGAACAGACAAGGAACTAGAAAGAGGAACAGGCAAGGAACTAGACAGACAAGGATACACAGGAATGGAGAGAAGTCAAACAAACGGATAGGAAAGTAGACAACGTATCATAATGCAGAGAAAGGACCAGGGAAAATAGAGGCAAAGTTGCAAATGCAGGATAACAGAGAAATAACAGGAAGATATAAAACGCTTAGAAAAAATTCTAAATGTAGAGAGCGGCATTTGTTTAGGGCGAGGAAGGGTCAGGAAGGTCAAACAGGGGCGAGGCTGGTTGTAAATTGAGGAAAGGTGTACTGATGGCTGTGGAATGGGGGGGGGGGGGAATAGAGGGGAGTACATGAATTATGGGAACTGTCAGCAGAATAAGGAGGAAAAGGAATAGGTTTCGGGGTGCTAGGAGAGAGAGAGAGAGAGAGAGAGCCTCTGATGAACAGATTATCTCATCTCAATCTTTATCTTGCAGGTCGAGGGTCGAAGATCTTTACTGAGTCTAAGATACAAGCGATTATCTTAAAGGACACAGGCGGTCGGGACCTGAGCGAATCCCGTTATGACTACGTTAAGAAATAACGTCACTTTGCACCACACAGACAGACACACACACACACACACACAAGACGCGTGCGTGTGGTGAACATTAGTCAACTGCTGTCGTGCTGAAGGATCGTGTCGTTGTCTTCAAGGGTCGTATCGTCGTCTCAAAGGATCGTACCGTCGTGCTCAGAGGTGGCACCACCGTGCCCAGGGATCGTACCGTCATACTTAAAGGGGGTAACGTCGTGCTTAAGGATCGTACCGTCGTCGTGCTCAGCAATCACATACTGTCGTAGTGAAGTGCAGTGCGACCGCACTAGAAGGGGTTTTGTCGCGATGTTCAAAGGGTTAATCTATATGTAAAATAACATTTTGTATGTAAATGGGTGAGGTAGAGGGAGAGAGAGAGAGAGAGAGAGAGAGAGAGAGAGAGAGAGACGTACCGTAGCAATAGATGCCCCACCCCCCTCCGCCCACCCCCTTGTCTTGAGCGGCGAGGGCGGGCGGGCGGGCGGGCGGTTCGAGCGGGCGGGCTCGTGGACGTGTGGTGGGTGGGTGCCCTTTGTTCTAGGGGAGGTTCTGGTAATGAGAATAGTTTGCGAGCTGCAGCAGCGAGCAGGAAGGGGAATTAATAATAATTTCTCGAAATCCGGAAAAACCCTCCTTTATGTTTTGACCCCGTGGGGACTGTGGCATATTGCAGTTCAAGGGGCTTGCACCTGCTGCTGCTGCTGCTGCTGCAACCCTGTCAGCTGGAGAGGTAGAGATTGGTCAGGTATGACGGGGGAGGGGGGGGACCCCCTCCCCCGCAGGAGTCAGGGAGGGTTTCGTGCTACCGTCTGGGAAGGAGAGGAGAGGAGTGAAAATAAGGCGAGGAATGGAACGCACGTATATTGCCACATAGTATGCATCATAGCTAAACCTTTCTCCTCTCTCTTTCTCTCCCTCTCTCTCTCTCTCTCTCTCTCTCTCTCTCTCTCTCTCTCTCTCTCTCTTTTTCTCCCGTCCATGACCGAAAACATTTGTTGTCAAAGCATTTATCTGCATGACAGAGGAGCAGAGTCGGTGTGTTCACACCGAGCCCACTCTCTGGGATCTTGACAGGTACTGTTGTGAAAGGGAAGTGCTCAAGGATCGTACCGTCTTGCTCCAGGATTGTATCCTCTTGCTCAAGTGCTGTCCCGTCGTGCTCAAGTGCCGTACCGTCGTGCACAAGGATCGTACCGTCGTGTTGAAGGGGTGAAAGCCTACCAGCCTCAAAGCCTTCCTCGACCCTCGGCAGTGACCCCGGCTCACTTAGGAGCAACGGGCGAGAGAGAGAGAGAGAGAGGCGTGAAGATAGGCCTACCGGAAATGGGTCGCTCTTCAAACAGTAGAGAAGGATAATGGAAAGAGTCCTTGTCTTGGTTTTCCCAACCAGTGAGGGAAGGGCATACGTCAGTGAGTGTGGTAGAGTGTGGTGGTGGTAGGAGGAAGAGCAGGAAAGAAAGTGGTGTTGGCACACCTTGGATTAACCTCATTATAACTTGCGACAGAGAAGTTTACCTTTTTTTTTCTCCCGAGGAAGAGGATTAGGAGGGAATGGCTCGGGATTATAGAGACGGGATACTCGAGGCTTATATCTCGACGCGTAATGAAAGAGAGAGTAACTTCCACGTGAGGGGGGAGCGTGTGGCGTTATACTGATAAGACAAGATCTCTGAAGAAAGCTTTGAACTGCCTTGATGCACAGTGCCAGAAAGGTCACTATACACACACACACACTCACACACACACACACACACACACACACACACACAGTAAGAACCTGTCGTCCGTATGAAGTATTCCTCAGTGTAAACTGCGCCAAAACGCGTCCTTATGTAAACCTCTAACGCAGTCGTCATCTGGAGCCATCATTACAAAATAGCGGATCCAGACCGACTGTTTCAGTGGTCAGTATACTACGGCCTCTGATGAGGCATTTACGAAAGTATCAAGAGGTCCCGCTGGATGGAGAAGTGAGTCCTTTCGATCCGCTGAAGATGAGATAAAATTTATAAAATTTTAGAGCAAATAAAGAAGAATTCCAAGATCTCAAATAAACACAGCAATAATCGGGGTCACTTAGCTATGCATACTGGCGTTTCCTTTACCACTCCGACCTACAGCTGAAAGAAACAGAGGAACCCCCAGTGGGATGAGAAAAAAGAAGCCTCCTTGGCTTAATGCAGGGACTGGCCTTAGGGAAACCTCCCATCCTCTCTCTCTCTCTCTCTCTCTCTCTCTCTCTCTCTCTCTCTCCCATGGTGAAAACATACCTAACAACCGAGTCGGAAATGGAATTTGCCGGAAGTGGAGGACTCTCTCCTGAAAGTTCCCTACGGTAGAGGAAACAGAGGAGGCCGAAAGAAATTCGCAGTCGGGCAAAAATACAGACAGTGGAGATGTTCGCATCTAACGAAGTAAGAGAAGTTCATATAGAATGCTTGTATTTCAAGTTATTTCTAAGGTAGAATTCTAACGGACCCTTGACAATCCGAGCGACGTGTTGACGCAAAGGGAAATTAGATCAGAACTAATATTTGTGGTCCGTCTTAAGAATATGTCCCGAATTACGAACTCAGGAGACCCACTCTTAGCACGGGGCGCCTTCAACACATACGTCACTTACAGCTTGAACACGACGGTACGACCGTTGGATATGATGGATTTAACCTCTAGTCGGGTCAAAGGCCGAGCCATTGTACCTAAAGGGTCGCACCGTCGTGGTGAAAACGTCGTACCGCCGTGCCTAATGATAGTTCCGTCGTGCTCAAGGGATCAGACAACCACAAGAGACGACACTTAGTCACCAGCAACAGAAAAGGAGGATGGATGAATGGGGTTAGGTCCCACAAAGACTGTCCAAAATCAAGGCATCAAGGAATCCGATAACCCAAGGAAGAGACCAAAAAAAGCTGTCAGTTTTGTGTAATGTGATGGTCTGTTGTTGAAATAAGAGAACCCAAGACGAAGTTGAAAAATTCTTCGGCTATTAGCCTGGTCCGTGACCTTTGTCTGCAGAGGACCTTCTTAATCATCGGACGCTAGGGACCTGTGAATGTGGGTCTCCATGTACGCTTAGGTGGGAGAACATTTCCATACAAATGATGTGAAACTATTCTTTTATGGGAGAAAAAAAAAATGATCCTTTAAACGCGTGCTTCTGAAATCCTGCGCTGTGTCCCAGACAAACTTTAATTGTAAATTAAGACCAAGTTCGAAGCTTAGTCGAAAATACTGAATGGCGGAAGAAGAAAAAAAAAAGTGCAAAGTTCAACATAAGGAAAGTTGAGAATATTGCTAATGGAGTTTAGCAATAATGCACAACAAAGACGACCATTACACATGAACTTAGACTCGCCTGAGTAGTTAAGGAAAACGTGGCTGAACGAAAACTCATAACGACAGAAAACTAAACATTCCGGAATACTTAACTTCTTGGAGAGTGTATCGGTGTACGGCTGGGAGGATCAGAATCTCTTGGAGAGCTTGTCGGCGTATAGCTGGGAGGATCTAAATCTCTCAAGATTAAACTTACAGTTAACTACCAGCGTATCATGGAGTGCCTGCATCGGAGGAGACGGAATAACGGGTCAGTGAACGACGTCTTTCGTACACTGTCTTCAGCAACACCCCCAGTCGTGGACGGAGGCCAGGCAACACCACATCCCCTGCAGGGAAAAGCGTATGTGCGTATAACGTTACGCTTCCCTTGGGTAATTACCGCTCCCCGTGACACAACCAAACGTCAGGGATCACCGGAATACAAGACTAAGGCTGAGGCAAACAGCAAGGACAATATACTGTAAAGCAAAACTAAAAGCGAAGCATTGCCGACAGCAAGCACATAGACCTACCCCAGCCTTGTATCTCCCACAGGCAGACTATGTAATTATTTCCTTCTGGTTGGGATCAACTCAATGTTATCATACATGAACCAATGATTTTTAGATTTTTATTTTTATATATAAATTTTAATCAATGATTTTTTTAGATACTTATATAAAAACAAAAATTTAAAAATCATTGGTTCAGAGTGGACGCCTCGTAAGGATATGGCTGGGGTGAGAATGGGAACCAGTTACACAACAGACGCGATCCTTGGCATTCCTCTTTATGCATATGCGTAACCACTAAGCACCCAAGAAAGAGTTCCTTAAATACAGACGGCGAACTCTTGTCAAGGAAAAGGAAAAGCAAGAGAGAGATCCAGAAGAATAAAGAACACAGGAGGATTACCCGTTATGGGAACGTTATGCTGCCTCTTTTTTCCTCGTACAGCCAGACTATTAAATTTTCCTCCTCCTGTAGTCTCTCCATCTCCCTGCAACTTTTTTCACTTCCGCGAGTTTGCTCTGCAAATACACAGGAGAGAGTTCAAATTAATCCCTCTTGTAGAATGTTTTGACATTTTTCTTATATTCATTTTCCCTTTTTAACTAACATTGCTTCGTCTGAGACATGTTTTTGCCCTTCTCACGTCGTCTACCATATATATATATATATATATATATATATATATATATATATATATTGTGTGTGTGTGTGTGTAAATCTGTGACGTGTAGTGTGTTGGAGAGCGGAGGTAGGCGGGTGTCAGGAGTGTGGGCTGGTGAGAGGGGGTCGTAGGGACAATAGGGAAGTGAGCCTCAACTGTCTGGTCAAAGCTATGGCCATTTTTCTCTCGTGGTGGCAGGATAGAAGCGTCCTGATTATAGCCACTGGTGGCGCCCCCTTTGTCGTCTCTCCTGAGGTCGGACCTTCCTTTATCCCCGAAATGGCTCACAGCGGTTGAGTTTCGAGTGCTGTATATATATAGTTCCTTCTCCCCTGAGTGTGTGTCTTTCTCTCGCTCCGCCATCAAGAGCGGAGATAGGCTCTAGTGGTCGTGACGTCCCTGACGGAGAGGCCGCGTGATTAGGAGGTCTCCTCCTCCTCCTGCTGGTGTGGGTGGTGGGTAAGGTTGGGTGCTTCGTTGTCATCCTACGTTCCCGGGTCCTTTCAGACCCAAGTCAACCCGGCCAGCCTGAGACAAAGGATATGTTGCCATTATCCTCCAGTGGTTCGTTTGATGGCCAGGAGGGGGACCCCCCTTCAGTGCTGTTGTAGCTACTGGCCACACTGCTGGGTGGCTTCCTGCCTTGCCTCTCGCAGTGAGCTGGGTCGACGTGAGAAAGAAAAAATAAAGGTATTTCTTGCTTGCGTTGCTTCTGTCTTCAAAAATTTCTGCTTGTAGGATTTTTTGTATTATTATTTTACTCGTCTCCCTGATCTGTTTCCTTAAGCTTTATAGCTCAAAGGGCCGACCGAGACCCACCCACCTTTGTGCATCACACGGCCTTGGCCTTTTCACCCGACCCTTAAAAAGGGTCAGGTCAAAAGGCCCAGGCCCCAAAGTAAAACAAAATCTCGAAATTTGTAAGAAAAAAATACAGAATATCTCCGGTCGTTCCTGGCTAGACGTAATGAAGGGCTTCATCCCTAACTTGTGGCCGGCCCTGATGTAAATGAATCTCCCGCTGAAGTTTACGGAGGGGAACATCATCTGGTCTTCTGCTCCGCCGCCGCCAGAGCCGCAAGGAACTTCGGCGAGACTCGTGACACAAGAACTTGACGGCGAAATCTCGGGTATAAGCCACGAAATTACGTCTTAAGAAAATTTGATTTATTCTTTATGTTTAAACTGTCCTAAAAGTTCGGACTCGGAGGCAGGATGGAGTAGATTTCATGAGCGATTGTTCTAAAAAGGGGACTGTAAATGTAGACTGATAAGATCCCGAGCAACCATCTTTAGAGCATCACCAAATGCACACCAAGACGAGGTCGGATGAGGTCAGTGACAGGTCTTGATCCTGATTTTATTGTGGTTCATTGAAGATGATTCTCTCTCTCTCTCTCTCTCTCTCTCTCTCTCTCTCTCTCTCTCTCTCTCTCTCTCTCTCGTGAAGGGAGAAGAATATTTGGAATTTTTTTATTTCATTATTCAGTTAACGTTGGGAACACATTACTTCTCGTAC
>JAYMFT010118555.1:0-13321 GCA_038088735.1 Panulirus argus
CCGCTCCCACCCCTTTTAGTCGCCTTTTACGACACGCAGGGAATACGTGGGAAGTATTCTTTCTCCCCTATCCCCAAGGATAAAATCTATGATTAATCTGGGGATAGGGGAGAAAGAATACTTCCCACGTATTCCCTGCATGTCATAAAGGTGACTGAAAGGGGAGGGAGCGGGGAGCTGGAAATCCTCCCCTCCTGTTTTTACATACATACATACATACCCTAACCTGAGCCAGGTACCCATTTTATCGACCAACCCCTGGGGTGGATGAACAGCTGGGTTGACCACGGATCGACTGCCATAACCAGGATTCGAACCTATGCGCTCAACCCTGGGCGGCCCGTGAATGTGTCATGGTCAGGAATGCTAAGAGCCACACCACGGAAGCCCACATAGAAATGAACATGGCTATGAGGATAGCAAAAAGTGATGGCTTATTTAAGCAAAAGCAGCTGAATCAGTACTGTAGATCAATAGAACCTATGAAAACCTCACCTACCTTCCCATAGGAGCCCAGATTAATCATAGATTTTGAAATTGTAGTCGAACTATACCAATATATATATATTTTTTTTTTACTCTGAAGCCAAATTTTTATATACTGTATACTATATGTGTAAGTGAATCCATATTTCTGTTGACACAGATGCACATGATACCAAGAAACTGTTTGTAACATGTATGATAACACTCATATTTTTCGTATAACATCCAATATAAAGTAAATATTGGGTGCTAGGGATGTTAGATGAAGTTTTTGTTGGTTCTCATGATTTTTGGGCATGTATTTTAATCCCTTATTTTCCATGAGCTTTGTAGCCATCTCCATTATTGATTTATGTATTGATGTAGAATAAAAGATTATGCCCCAAATCATGTTCCATGAACCTTGCTGTGTTCTCCATTCTCTGGACTGCTATTGCAAACTGATACCACCCATATTGAAAGTTAGGAAAACTTATTTCATCTGCACTAATGAATTTTGAAAGATTACTTTGGATTGAGTTTCTGGGATTGTAGGTATTATGTTTGTTTCATAGAGCCAAAAAATGAATATGAAAACAAAGATTCCATTCCAGAAAAACCTAACAGTTTAACAAACCCAAGCAGTGTTGAGAGTTATAGCTGCAGGTGGAATAGAGTTTTATCAATAATAATGATATAATTTTAATTGTGAATGATAGGTTGAAATAGCCTTGCTCTAAAAAGAAAGATGGTAATTATTTACTCTTCTCGTGACATCAAATTGTTATTCTTTTAATATCCTCAACATAATTGTTTTCATGCTAGAACAGAGAAATTCTGGAGAAGACATTGATCTTATTATTACAAGTTCTTAGTGGGGAGGGTTCTTATGCTCATGGAGAATGTGGGATTAATGTAAAAGTAGGTGAAACACTTCTAAAAATGAACATATACTTTGAAAACCTCACTTAACATCCCCAGTCACCATAGGTTTACCGTAGTATTCAATGCTGTAATTCAAATATACCAACAATATTGTAGGTTGCTTCTTCATGGCATGTGGTAATAATGTGTGCTCAGCTTGGTTTATTTACATTTGAGCACAATTGAAATCATACATCTTTACATATAACAAACCTCCCAACCACTAATCCAAGACCAAAAATTACATAACTTTCAAAATTATTGAAAACAAAGTAATCGTTGGCTGGTTTGTGAAGTTAGGTGAGGTTTTCATGAAAACTGTTGATTTCTGTAAATTTAACTTATCACATTGATATAACCATGCATTCTCTCAGGTAAATGGAAGTGAGATACCACAAGTGAAACAATACATGCGCAAAGGAAACATACTGTAATGCATGCACAGTGGAAGAAATTAAAATATGATACCAGTGCCTAAATTTTACTGTATTTATTGTACTTTGTTAAAGTGAAATGAGTTTCACTTGGTTTCTCTGTTGCAAAATTTAATTCATATATGATGATATTGTAAGTGTGTAGCTAAGTGACAGTTCACTGCTGAATATATGATATGATAGACTTAATCCTTTTGATTATTCTTGCAGCCTTAACTGTCGACAATGGGACTCTTAGACACAGAGTTGGCAGAGCTGAGGCAGTGTGTTCCACGAGTTATTGCTGACAGCACAGTTGAAGCTTGTGTACCTGCAATGGTACGCATTAGAATTGAGTAAGTTTTATTGAAGTTGATTTATTTTGTATACATTTATTTTTAATGCTTTTATTTTGGTGGTATCTTATTCAGTGAGGAATCCCAAAAACAAATTTTGTAGTGTTTATGGATTACTGTGATCTGTTGATATGATGAAAAAAAATTTTGCTTGTTATAGTATTCAGGTCTGTTATTTTGTTTGTTTATATGAAAGAGAAAATGGAATAGTTATGATTTTTCTTGCATTGCTTTTTTATATTTTTTCTTACATCTGTACTGGATGTGTGCTAATTTTTGGTGGAAAGAGCTGGTACGAGGTTTGAAAACAATTAATAAAAGTATTTGAGGAGTGCTGCTGTGTGGCAGGAGAGGGGCTATAGGATCCAGATAAATTGATCGTTAGATTAAAAGGAATTCAATGGTAGAATTGTAGGTAGAGTTTAAATATATGTACAGTGTTAGCATTATATTTATGGTCCAGTATTCTGGGGCTTACATGCGTTCTTTTATATTGCTTATCTTACAGGTAGGCAAGAAGGGGATGTTATAGCAAAGGTTTGGCTAATTGAACTCTGTTTTGAAATTTGCCATTATATAGACTTCACTCATGGACAAAAGCCTTCTTTGTGGCCAGTTCTTAAATGAATAAAAATTTCAAAGAAGATGGAAGAGTAGAAAGGGACAAGAAAACAATAATCAAAGACTTTTGGAGGCGGCAGAAAGACTTGCCTTTCAAAAAGAGCTGTTTGGAAAGACTTGAGATGGTAAGGTACTCCAAATCTTGGCCATGTGAAAAAGGAAATAAATATCAAGATAGCTCATGTGTTAGTAGCCAATGGTTTCACTTGTTTGTTGTTTTGTGTCCTTAGCTTTGGCTTCAAAGCATAAAGCTAGTGATGTGAGTTGTGCTACCATAAGGAGGGTATGGAAAGTGATGTCTTTAGAGCAAAAATGGATTTATTTGATTGCCTTGCACATAGTGATATTGTGGTGTTTGTTAGAAAGCATTTTGGTGTGAACATGTCATTGTTGTGGACCGTAAACAAAAAGAGGCAGCCTTTTGTGCAGCATAGCTGGCTGGCTGCTATCTAGGAGTACAGAGGTGAAGAGCAGAGTATCAGGGGTGATTTACTGTCATTATTCTATATAGTATGATTGTATTCCTTTTCTGTATAGTCCTCTACATATCTTTGTACTTTTGTAGAATAAACATGTTTCTTAGGTTCAAAATTCTGATTTCTAATTTTGAAGTGCTCGTAGTAGGACTTGAGATATGCCTTTCAAGGGTCACTCTCCCCTAGAGCTGTATTTCCCATTAGGCTAGTACCTCTGTAGCAATTTCAATTCAATTTAAAGTTCCATTTACATAAATTCTTTTTTATTTGTTTATCACTTTATTTCTACAAGTTTTATTACTGAAAATTTCAGTCTGATGTATATTTTTGCATCATATCACTCACTATGAAGAAACTGAAGTTAATGTTGTCATTGAAGATGGACTTAAGAACACTGAATCACCAAATAGCTCAGTGCTCATATGAGTTTGTTGCCTTCCTCAATGTAGCATATGTACAGGTAATGAAGGGAAACTTAAAAATCATGTGGCTCAGTCATGCTCTCTGATTGCTAGAAGTACAACCAAAACGAGTGATCTTTTCAATGAGGAAATGAAAAAAGTGTTGCTGATTTGGAGAATCAGAATCAGAAATTTATGCATTTAACCATTTTGATATGCAATTAATTTTTTTATTACTTAGTGCACAAAAATGGCTTTCTTTTATTTACAAAAAGGTGGGTGCTACGGATGGCATTGGGCACCACAGACATGATGTGTCTTGAAAAGGCTCAAAACTGTCCACCATGGTTACTAGCTGATTACTAAGGCCTCCAGGCAGCTCTTCTGGCTCATCCTTTGTTTGGGTTGCTGTTTGTGGCCAGCCAACAAAGTATGCAGATTTCAACTTCTGGAGGGAAAGCATGTTCCTTGACTGAGGACAGTAGCAACCAACTTCATTTGCCTCGATCAAACACAGTAGCACTGAAAGGATTAAGCTGAAGTATGGTCCTCTCATCAAAATAAGTAATGACACTTTTTTCATCACAGAAGTGGTGAAAAGGGAACTTTGCAAAGGTGTTAGGAATGCCTTTATATATTTGCCTTATACTATGCTGTGAGGTTTGCTGTGACTTTTTTGCTGTACACACTGTTTTGCAAGGTAGAGAGATGTTTGCATTGCAGGGGAGGTCTGTAATTTTATCACACTGCCCCTCTGGACACATTATAGTTATGTAATTTACTGACATTATGCATAAATGTGACTTCTTTTTCCTTCCTATCTTCCAAACATCAACCACATGGCTTCAAAGGCTTTATAGGAGAACAGTGTGGGTGACGATCAAGTGAGGATTGTAACACAAATACTTGATTTTCACAAGCTCAAAGCTTGCTTATTTTTCTTCAAGAAGAGAATGTTACATTTATATCCACCAGATATTCACTTAACATATACTATAGTTTCATCATTTTGCTGCTTACAGGAAGACTAAGTATAAGCAGATGGTTGCATGTTTCCAGTTCTCACCTGATTACCCAGAGAGTCGAGCATTGATTGAGCTGAAGAGTCGACACATCTCACACAAGTTGTTGGATGGTCTCACTAAGTTGTGTGAGGATGAGGCTGACAAGTATATAGGAAAGCCTCAGGTAATATTTTGTAGCTTTCAACTCTTTTCAGTTGGCAGTTCTAATATTAGGACAATATGGTGTACAGTAACATGTCACTTAGCTTGACTGTTTAGAGGATGTCCACAACCTTGGAAGTAGCATTAGTGTTTTTTACAGGGGGAATTTTTTGAATTAGGAGAGTTAATATTTGCATGATTAGTCAATCTTAGATTAATTAGATGAGCCACTAACTGATCTTAGAATGTAGGCTCTAATGAATTTTGGACACTTTGAGAAGTAGATAGATATTTTAGAATAGCTATTTATCCATACCACATTTGTTTCACATGGCCCTTATCACCATGTTATGAATAGTGGTTGAAGGGTATTGATATTGATATTTTTCCATGTAATTTTCCCGGAGGAAAATGATTGGCCTGTAGTTATTCAAACGAACATGAAACGTTGTATGTCACACTCAGTTTTCATGCAGTAAATATAGAAGAAAATTTCTTTTACAGCCATGTGTAACAAAGACGAAAAGAAGAATCTCAGAGTACTATCACATAACTGATAGGTAATTTTCAAATTTGGTCTGGTAGATCTGTGTGTATTGTTTCTACCATACAGTAGACGAATGATTAGATATCGTACTGGGTACCAAAAGATTCAGAGATTATTCATTTGCAAATTTCATTCAAACATTAAGGTTAGATTTGTTGTCAAATTTTATTGGTGAGTTTATAACAAACTGGAGATTCATCAGAAATACAAGCTTTATCATTTATGTATTACAAGCCTCATCACTGCAAATGGGTAGGAGTTATTCCTTAACTTTATGTATCCCATATTACCTGAACACTTTATCAAACTAGATGAACCCTCTTTATACCCTTGAGTCTAATTCATTGTCTTATAAGTATAGGTTTTATTGTGTCTGTATTTCAAGCCTATTTACAGCAAATGGGTAGCATTTTTTCTTTATCAATATATATCCCTCATCACCTTAACACTTATGTGAACCAGGAGGTAAGCCCTTCTGTGCATAGATAGTTATGGTAATTATACATTTGTGATGCTGTTTTAGGACCTAGATTGCTAACTTCATGTGCATTTGTTCTTATAACAGGAACCTTTTGATGTACATGATATTCATGCTCTAGAAAATGGTTGCATAAATAAAAAATGTGTAAATCAAATAATGTAACTATGGAGATTAAGTAGTTTTGTTATTATGAATAAGACAGTACCAGATGTTATACCAGTGAAAAACTACAGTGCTCATATACCAGGAAACCTGAAATACTTTAGTATACATACTGCACCACAAATTCAATAAATGAAAACAGAAAATATAAAACTCTAAATCCTTGTGCAGTCTTCTCTTCATGGGAAGTGCACATTTTTGAGGATGTTCCCTTCCAAAATAATCCAGTCTCATCCACATTAAAGATATGCATGGGGGAATAATTGCCTTCTGCCATCTTTGTTAATGCTCTTTGGGGTTCCCAGGAAATTTTCAGCAGCAACATCAACAGAAACAACCTTACCAGTCATCATGATGTTGTTGCAAATGTAACTTTCCTAAAATTTTTTAACCAATCAGGACTTGCTTGAAATGTCTGCACTGCTACTTCCTCCTCTGCCAAGTCATCATATATACTCTGGGCCTTTGTTTTTATCATAAGCATGCTGACTGGAATATTTTCATGAGTTTGGTGTTTGATACATGTGCTCAAAATTTGTGTCATTCTCTCTATGACCATTCCTTGGGAGTACGAGGCCGTAAATGCACTGTTTAATGTTCCACTCTTGGCGCTATGCTTGATTTTCTCTGCACTATTACGAGCAGTCCATAGAGTTGATTCTCCAAGGCCAAGGGCATTGCTTGATATCAACTGTTCATTCACCTTTCTCATTACGTTTGAATATATCCATCTTAACCCTGTTGGTGATGACCTAACACTTCTTAGCACTATTGATACCAGAAGAACTTAAAAGATGCTTTGGAGGTATGGTGCAAGGGGCAAAACACTTGTATTAGACAGTATACTGCAGTATAAAATACTGTAGCTCTCCTTGAATGTTGGATATATCTACACCATATGTACATTTGTTTCTCACTCAGTGCTAGCAATGCCACCCCACTGCTCTGTCAGCCCAGTGAATACTGCTTCATTTCAAACTTAAGCCCACGTAAATTTGAAAAAACGTGCAAATGGACCATGCTTGTTATTTTAAAAATGGTGTGAATCAAATGTGCATAAATCAAGGGTTACCTGCATAGATTTATAATACCATTTTTGATCCTACAATGCTTATCCCATGTGCATTTGTGCATAAATGATTGTTCAGTAATATTCTGCAAATAGTAGATCTTACATCAACATCACCATTACAACAAGTTTTTTGAAATTGGTATTACAACTAGCATGTAAATTTCTTTGATAATATTATATGTATGATGCTGCTTTGGTCTTATATTTTTTCATTCATTTGCTAATGGATGATTGCTTGATGATATTATACACACCTTCCAGTAAATTTTAAAACATCACCATTACAAAGTGAGTTTGTTTATTGCTGCCATGAATATTTTTTTATTGGTGTAAGGTGCAAAAAGGGAGCCCTACTGAACTCCAGATACTGGGTATAGCCAGATATTAAATGGGAAAGCTTGGCACACACTTCAGACCATAACACATGCCTATATAATGATAGATTTTCAATTGATTTTTAAAGCTTTGGATGCATGTTTTGTTCAAAGTACACCAGAGTAAGTATTTTGAAGGAGACTCACTGAAACGTCCATCCACAGTAGCATTGAATATGAATTTGAAGTAACATTTCTGTCCCAGTATTTAAAATGAATAAGACTTATAAGTAGCTATTTGCAGGCACCTCACTATATTGTGGATGGGGTCCCTTTATTCTTAAAAATAAGAATTGTTGTAAATTTAACTGATGATATAGCTATCTATAGTTATACTGTATGATAAACATTGCTTTCAGAATGATTCTTTATTCTGGTTACTCTTTTATCCACAAAGAATGAAAATCAGAAATCACAAGTCAGATGTGTTATCCTTTTACTGCTGAACCCTAGTATCTGCTGTACACTTTGTGTGTGAGAAATTCTCAAATATTTCTATAATTTTGTTATTACTGTGCAGTTGCCTAGAAATATATATTCTAAATGAAATAATATGCTTCTCAACTTGGTGAAACATTGTTTACATTTGACATGCTTCCTTTAACCTATTCTGATCCATTGCCAGGCATGTGAGATAATCCAGCAGTACTTTCAGGCATGCATAGTGATATGTGTGGTATTTTTGGGAGTGTTTTTATCACAAACAAATGTGATTGAAAGGGGTTTCCATTACTCATATGTTATCTTGTAAGACTGCCACAGCTTCACTAATAACTACATTACTTGAGGATGAAGATCGTGTACAGACTTCTTTGACATTTCCACATACACTGACCAGTGTATGGAAAACAGATTTAGGCTATAGCATTTAGTAACATGTTGTGGTATACTAATACCAGAATTGATAGCTGCATATTTTGCCCTAAAGCAGGAGTGGCTGATTCTGGAATTTATAGAATGTACATATCACATCCCTCAGTAATCCATGTACATTGATGATTTTTTCTCAGGTTCTGCAGGTTTTGAGATTCATCCGCACCTTTATTGATGAAAATCCTCTCTGTTGTTGTTCAGAAGAAATTTCAAACATAAAAAAGAAATTGATTGCATGTTCAGACGAATTAAAGCTACGCCAGAAAACATCTTCTGTCATGTTGAAAGTGAATCAAGGTCGTTACTACATTAAGTACAACTTAACAGTGCCAGAAGATTATCCTGACAAGCAGATTGGGTAAGCATGAGTGTTTTTTTTACACTGCTTAAATTTTCTTTGTATGACTAGTGTCACAATATGTAGTGCAGTTGCTCCTTTGTAGGAGAGAGTAGGGATCTTAGTAGAGACAGGTTACCCTAGATCTGGTATATTTGGGACCTGAGCCTTGCTGGAGTTTGGAATTTTCCTGTTTTTATGAGTCGTTTGGTGTGACATGTACGAAAATTATATATAAAGTTGCAGACATGTACATAAGGCTATTGTAGTATAATGTATGTTAATTATGCAACCTGATTTGACAAATTGTTGTATAGCATTGACATGGCATTGATATGGCACTGATACACTGTACTGAACAGCACTGATACATCATTATCTCTTGTACACAGAGAGTTGTATCATTATTGTACTGAACAAATTTAATGCATTGCAGACAATTTTTTATGAATAATATGGACACAGTGTAGAATCAAAATTTCATAGCTAACATTGAATCACCTTGCAGACTGATTGCTTCAGTGTTATTTCATCATTGATACCTGACTTTCTTTTAAAAGTAATTCAATATATTTTTACCTGATGGAATTGAACAGAAAGTTTTTACACTGCTTTTTTGCAGTTATTAAGATTTTCTTTTTTACATTGATTTCATTATAATCACTTTTTAAATGTCCTTAATTTTGAGTCATCTACCTTATCTGAGGTTTAATATACTCTGATTTTTCTCTTGTCATTAGATTTGTTCCTCAGTCCATGAGGTAGGATTAAGTGCAAACTTATACATATCCTTGATACATGGTCTCTCTGTCTATCTACGTCCTTGATGCCCATTCCCTCTGGAAACTCCCACCAAAGGGGTGGCCACGGCAAAAGAGCCCCCACTTATTCTTGTCCTTACATGCCTTACATGTCTCCCTCGCATCAACAGCGGTGTCCCTCAAGGGTCTGTACTGTCCCCAACACTTTTTCTCCTTTTCTTCAACGAGTTTTTCTCTTCCACAAGTAATCCAATGCACTCATACGCTGATGACTCAACACTGCATTCATCCACATCCTTCAATTCTGCTCCCTCTTCTCTCGCTCGATCTGCATCTCGCCTTAACACTGATTCCACAATAAACTCTGACTTGGACATGATATCTCAGTGGGGTACAAAAATTTTTGTTTAGTTTAATGCCTCCAAGACCCAATTCCTACCCATCTCTCCATCGAAAACTCCTCACAACTCTCGTATCTCCTTTGACGGTTCTCTAATTCCACCTCTTGACTCAATGAACATACTTTGTATACTGTAACTTCCACTCTTTCATGGAAACCCCACATTATGGGAATAGCTAAATCTGCCTCTAAGAAACTGGGTGATCTGTTCAAATGTAACTTTTACTCTTCTGAACAGTTGCTGCGTTATACAAGAGGTTGATTCGTCCTTGTATAGAGTAATGCTCTCACATTTGGGGTGGTTCTAGCTCTGCTTCCTTACTTGACAGAGTTGAGTTGAAAGCGGTCCAACTTATAATTGTCCCAGGCTAACTTCCAAACTTGACCCCCTTGCCCTATGCCACAATGTTGGTTCACTTTCCCTCTTCAATAAACTCCCGACCCAGATGACAGACGAGTAAACCTTGAGAAAATGAGACGAAGTTAGCGATGCTAACTGGTTAAAACTCCTTGATATTAATGCAACAGAAAAATAGTAGAGCATTTATAAAACACAAATTAATTCTTACCGGGAGTGAAAATATACCATGAATGATGATAAACCGTCCTGAATGACTAGGAAAATGGAACTAATTTGCCTGAAGAAAACATATATGAAATTCAAGTTAACGAAAAACTATGAAAATCGTCAAGAACAAGTGAAAACACATGGGTGAAAACGACTTAAAACAAAGAAAATGCAAACACGAAAAAAGAATTTCCATGGATATTGAAATAACCTAAAAGAATTCTTTAAATACGTAAGACAAAGGACGACCGTAAAAGATACAAGAGGACCACTGATAACAGAGCAAGATCAATTACCTGATGATGACATGGAAATGGCCTTCAGAGTAAACACTTCTGTATACACAACGGGATAATAATAATGCCTACCTCAACTGACAGAAAATGTTTTCGAGGATTTTATGAAAAATCAAAGGTTACGGATATTAAAAGTTATGGAACAAAATACAGGGACGAAATAAATCTAAACATATCGACTGGCCCTGTTAACCTTACTTCAAGATTCTTGAAGAACGTCCGACAGCAATCAGTGTTTGCCTTTTCGAAAATACACTAACAGAAGGTGAGTAAGGTGAATAAAGACTTGAAAATGGAGAAACGTCACTCCTCTGTACAAAACAGGGAAAAAGAAATGTGCCTTGTATATTACCGTCCAATTAGCATAATGTCAGTTTTACTTAAACTTTGGGGGAAAATTAAAGACAAAACAGCGATACTTCAAAATGATCACGAACGAATCTTGAACAACCAGCAACATATGATCCTGTCTAAGAAATATACTGAAGTTTTTCAGTGTTATACATGACAGGCAGGATTAGAAAAGTACCCTTCTGATATAGAGTATACCTAGACTTTCATAAGGCATTTCGGTAAAGCACCACACAGGAGACTTCTATAATACAGATATCGTACGGCATGGTGGACGAACTGTATGCATGATTTAGCGACTGGCTCCCGACAGAAGGGAACGTGTACCTTTAAGAGGTGGAGTCTCGGACTGGTTGGAATTGAGGAACGGGCCACAGGGGTCATTCCTTGGCCATATTCTTTTCATGGTATACATTAATGGTCTAGAACTGGCTCTCGTCTCTAAGTTCTCCAAATCTTGCGCAAGATGCAAAATTAGGAAGGAGATCTGTGTATGGAACAAAGACTTTTAACGCTCTAGTAAAACCACACCTTGAATATGGTGTCCAAATCTGATCAGTATTATACAAAAAAAAAAAAAAAAGAAGGTGAGGAAAGACGAACAAGTACAATACTTAATCTTGATCTGAGAAATCTGACGTATGAAGAGGGGCTGATTTACACTTTTCTCTCTCTCTCTCTGCGGTGACCCAATTCGACTTCTCAAAATCCTGAATAACCTCGACATCGTAGGCATTGAAGATCTTTTCTAAATTTTTGAAATAGAGGAAGATACAGTTAATAAGACTAATGTCATAAGACGAAGCTAAAACATGTACTGTGATGTGCAAGAAATTCTCTTTGCAAATAGATGCTTTGAATACTGGAACACATTACCGCCAATTGTTTTTAATGCAAAGATTATAAATACCCACAAAACCCAGTTAGACATTTTCCACTGGTTCTGGTAACGAAAAAATATACATATACATTACCACATTCTTTTCTTCTCTTTCCAGACCCTAAAATATATTGCAGTGCAGTAGAGGGTGGGATATTTTGGAACAAAATCTTCTCTCTCGTTCTATTCTGTTCAATTCAGTACAGGCTTGCTTAGTAAATGCTCGGCTTATCTTCCATTTTCTGTTCTGCTGGCTGTTGCTGTCTGAGAGAGTGGATGGTGAGGAGAGAGCCTCCTTAGTGCTCTATCAATGCCTTATCCACTTCAAGCAGAGATAGGAGCACAAGTTTAAAACAAACAATCTAGGTATGGGCCTATGGGGTCCCTCTGTCGTCTGTCTTTCCCATGTACTCCCACGTACGCACCCTCTCTCTCACCTACCCATTTGTCCACGAGCATGCGTGCCTAAAATCCTGCTTGTCCACATATTTGCTTGATGTCGTAAGGTCAGACCACCTCGCTTGGACCTTGGGTCTTTGTGGTCTGTCTGGGTAACGCAATCTCCCTCGCAAACACCACCCTCCACACAAGGCAACAGGATATCGGAGCAGCACTTGCCCACCACCCACTAACAGCTATGGACAAGTCCGCCACCACTAGCACCAACTTAACGTTACAGGGACGTGCAATAACACGGAAGGACGCCGCCTTAACCCCTCGGGAACCATGATCTAATACTGAACACAGCGACGTAACCCCACAAGTACGATGGCTTTGAGCCCTTGTGTACCATGACTATAGTCATCATATTCAAGGGTATAAGTCATCGTATTCAAGGGTTTAAGTATCGTACTTGAACGGTAAACCATCTTGTGTAATGCCCACCTAACTTTGTGACAAGTTTGGACGCGACGACCAGTTTCAATAGTCTTAATGTTTCGAAAATATTAAATCGATGTCTTCAAGAACACGTTCTGGGTTGTCGTGGAACAAAATCATGAACATTCTGAACAAAATAGTATGGAATTAGCTGCCAGATGATACTGACATACAAGAACACCATCTATCTCTAGCAGAGTACAACACAAGCACGAGGCCTGATAAGTCGTTGCCGTATGTACCTCGTTCCCTCCCCGGGTCAAAGCAGGTTATAAATGAAGCAAATTCTTTTTTTTTTTTTTTCTTTTATTCAATGGCTCCATTCACGGACAAAAGTCCACATAGAGGCCGGGCCCTAATTGAAATATAGAGAGAATGAAGAAACGGGGAAAAAAGACAGGGAAAGTACTTACGAAGTTTTGAGAAAGTGAAACACACCTCTCTTTTGAAATGAGCCAGGTCATAGTTATTGGGAAAGACATGAGAAGGTAGAGAGTTCCAGAGCTTCGACGTGTAGG
>JAYMFT010118576.1:0-13320 GCA_038088735.1 Panulirus argus
AAAACAAATCCAGAATATTAGGAGAATGGTCATAGCGGTCAGGTATATGGGTAGGGTGGGAGATAATTTGCTCTAAAACATTGAGAATGGAGAACGTGAGGGCTTCGATCCCTCCACTGTCCATATGGGAGGAATTCAATCGTTCCCTATGGTGAACACTGAAATCCCCGAGAAAGGATACAAAGTTTGTTGAATTATGTTATCACACCCTCGCCTACTGCATCATATTATCACACCCTCAACTACTGCATCATGTTACCACAGCTTCACCAAGTGCATCATGTTAACAAACCCTCAACTACTGCATCCTATTACCACACCTTCACTCACTGCACCATGTAACCACACCCTCACCTACTCTTTCATGTTACCGCACTCTCATCTACTGTATCATGTAACCAAACCCTCACCTACTACAGCAGGTTCATACACCCTCACCTAATGCATCATGTTACCACACCCTCACCAACTGTATCGTGTTATCACGCCTTTACGTACTGCATCAGGTTATCACACCCTCACGTACTGCAACATGTAAATACAGCCTCACCAACTGCATCATGTTATCACGCCCTCACCTACTATATCATGTTACCACATCCTCACCAACTGCATCATGTTAAGACACCCTGACCTACTGCATCATGTTACCACACCCTGACCTACTGCATCATGTTATCATACCCTCGCCTACTGCATCATGTTACCGAACTCTCAACTACTACATCATATCACACACTCACCTACAACATCATATTATCACACCCTCGCCTACTGCATCATGTTATGACACCCTCACTTACTGCATCATTTTACCACAACGTCATCTACTACATCATTTTACTACACCCTCACCTACTGCATCATGTTACCACACCCTCACATACTTCATGTTAACACACCCTCACCTACTGCATTATGTTACCACACCCTCATCTACTGTATCACGTAACTACAACCTAATCTACTACATTATGTTACCACACCCTCATCTACTGCATCATGTTACCAAACCCTCACCTACTATATCATGTTAGTACACCTTCACCTACTGCATCATATTATAACACCCTCACCAACTACATCATGTAATCACATCCTTACTGCATCAGGTTATCACACCCTCACATACTGCAACATGTAAATAAAAGCCCCACCAATTGCATCATGTTATCATACCCTCACCTACTGGATCATGTTACCACAATTTCACCAACTGTATCATGATATCACACCCTTACCTACTGCATCAGGTTATCATACCCTCACATACTGCAACATGTAAATACAGCCTCACCAACTGCATCATGTTATCACATCCTCACTTACTTTATCATGTTACCACACCCTCACCAACTGCATCATGTTATCACACACTTACCTACTGAATCATGATATCATACCCTCACCTACTGCATCCTGTTATCACACCCTCACCTACTACATCAAGTTACCACACCCTCATCTACGACATCATGTTATCACACCCTCACCTAGTGCAACATGTTACCACACCCTCACATGCTTCATAATGCTAACACACCCTCACTTCCTGCATTATGTTACCACACCCTCACCTACTGTATCATGTTACCACGACCTAATCTACTACATCATGTTACCACATCATCATCTACTGCATCAGGTTATCACATCTTCACCTACTGCATCAAGTTAACACACCCTCACCAACTGCATCATGTTATCAAGCCCTCACCTAGTGCATCATGTTAACACACCCACACCTACTGCATCATGTTATCACACCCTCACCAACTGTATCATGCTATCACACCCTTACCTACAGCATCATATTACCAAAACCTCATCCAACTGCATAATGCTACCACGCCCTCACCTGCTGGATCATGATAACAAACCCTCACCTACTGCATCTTGATACCACACCCTCACCTACTGCATCATGTTATGAAACCCTCACCTACTGAATCATGTTGCCAAACCTTCACCTACTGCATCATGTTAACACACCCTCACCTACTGCATCATGTTAACACACCCTCACCTACTGCATCATGTTAACACACATTCACCTACTGCATCATCATGTTACCACTTCTTCACCTATTGCATCATGTTACCAACCCTCACCTACTACATCATGTAATCACACCCTCACCTACTGCATTATGTTACCATATCCTCACCTACTGCACCATGTTAAAACACATTCGCCTAGTGCATCATGTTACCACATCCTTACCTGTTGCATCATGATAACAAACAATCACCCACTGCATCATGTTATCACACCCTCACCTACTGCATCAAGTTATCAAACCCTCACCTACTGAGTCATATTCCAACACCTTCACCTACTGCATCATGTTAACACACCCTCACCTACTGCATCACGTTAGCAAACCATCACCTACTGCATTATGCTATTACACCCTCACCAACTGCATCAGGTTACCACATCTTCACATACGGCATCATATTAAAAAGACTTCACCTACTGTATAAGGTTAACACACACTTAACTAATGCAACATGTTGCCACACCTTCACCTACTCCATCATGTTACCACATCTTCACCTACTGCATCATGTCACCAAACCCTCAAATACTGCATCATGTTATCACACCCTCACCTACTGCATCATATTACCATATCCTCAACAACTGCATCATGTTAACACATTTACCTAGTACATCAGGTTGCCACACCCTCACCAACTGCATCATGTTACCACACCCTCACCTACTGCACTATGTTACTATACCCACACCAACTACATCAGGTTACCACACACTCTCCTATTGCATCGTGTTACTACACCTTATCCTACTGCATCATGTTATCACACCCTCACTTACTGTATCATGTTACCAAACCCTCACCTACTGCATCATGTTATCACACCCTTACCTACTGCATCATGTTACCATACCTTCACCTAATGCATCTTGTTATCCCACCATCACCTACTGCATCATGATACCACACTCTCCCCTACTGCATCATGTTATCACACTCTCACCTGCTGTATCATATTACCACAACTTCACTTTGAGCATCATGGTAACGCACCCTCATTTACTGTATCATGTTACCACACCACCTACTGCATAATATTATCACACCCTTACCTACTGCATCATGTTACCATACTCTCACCTACTGCATCATGTCACCACATCCTCACCTACTGCATCGTGATAACAAACCCTGACCTACTACATCATATTACCACGCCCTTACTTACTGCATAATGTTACCACACACTCACCTACTGCGTCATGTTATACAACCCTCACGTACTGAATCAAGTTACCACACCTTCACACACTGCATCATGTTAACACACCCTTACCTAGTGCTTCATGTTACTAAACCATCACCTTATGCATCATGTTATAAATCCCTCACCTACTCCATCATGTTACTACACCTTCACATACGGCATCATATTAACACGCCTTCATCTACTGCATCAGGTTAACACACATTTTCCCACTCCATCATGTTACCACAACTTCACCTACTGCATCATGTTACCACACGCTCACCTACTACATCATGTTACCACATCTTCACCTACTGTATCATGTTACCACACCCTCACATACAAATCCATGTTAGCACACAATCATCTACTGCATCACGTTACCACGCCCTATCTTACTATTGCATGTTCATACACCCTCACCTACGGCAACATGTTACTACATTCTCACTAACTGTATCATGTTATCACACCCTTACCTACTGCATCAAGTTATCAGACCCTCACCTACTACAACATGTTAATTCAGCCTCACCAACTGCATCATTTTATCAAACCCTCACCTACTGCATCATGTTATCACGCCCTCACCAACTGCATCATGTTAACACACCCTTACCTACTACATCTTGTTACCACACCCTCACTAACTGCATCATGCTACCACACACTCACCTACTGCATCAGGTTACCACACCCTCACCTACTTCAACATGTTAACACACCTTCACCTACTGCATCATATTACAACACCCTCACCAACTGCATCATGTTATCACACCCTCACCTACTGCATTATGTAACATTATGTAATCAAACCCTCACGTACTTCATCATGTAACACACCCAAACCTACTGCATCATGTTATCACACCCTTACCTACTGCATCATGTTACCAAAACCTCACCTACTGCATCATGTTACCACACCCTCACCTACTGGATCATGATAACAAACCCTCACCTACTGCATCTTGTTACCAACCCCAAACCTACTGCATCATCTTATCAAATGCTTATCTATTGAATCATGTTACCACACCTTCACCTTTTGCATTATGTTAACACACCCTCACCTACTGCATCATGTTACAAAACTATCACCTACTGCATCATGCTATCACACCCTCACCTACTGCATCATGTTACCACATCTTCACATACGGCATCATACTAACAGGCCTTCACTTACTGAATAAGGTTAACACACTCACCTATTGCACTATGTAACCATACCTTCACCTACTGCAACATATTACCACATATTCACCTACTGTATCATTTTACCAAAACCTCACCTACTACATCATGTTATCACACACTCACCTACTGCATCATGTTACCATATCCTCAACTACTGGACCATGTTAAAACACATTCACCTAGTGCATCATTTTACCACATTCTTACCTACTGCATCATGATAACAAACAATTACCTACTGCATCATGTTACCACACCCCTCACCTACTGCATCATGTTCTCAATTCCTCACCTACTGAATCATGTTACCACATCTTCACCTACTGCATCATGCTATCACACCCTCACCAACTGTGTCATGTTACATTTTCACATATGGCATCATATTAAAAAGCCTCCACCTCCTGCATCATATTAACACACCTTCACCTACTGCATCATCTTACGACTCTCTTAATTACTGCATCATATTATCAAACCCTCACCTACTGAATCATGTTACCAAACCTTCACCTATTGCATCACATTATCAAAACCTTACCTACTGCATCAGGTTACCACACCGTCAAATACTGCATCATGTTATCACTCCCTCGCCTACTTTATCATGTTATCAAACCCCCACCTACTGCATAATGTTATCACACCATCACCTACTGTATCATGTAATAAACCTTCACCATATGTGTCATGTTATCAAACCCTCACCTACTGCATCATGTTAACACACCCTTGCCTACTGCATCATGTTATCACATCTTTACCAACTGCATCATATTAACAAACCCTCATCTACTACATCATGTTACCACACCTTCAGCTACTGGATCATGTTACCACACTCTCACCTGGTACATCATGTTACTACACCCTCATCTACTGCATCATGTTACCACACCCTCACCTACCACAGCATGTTAATACACCCTCACCTACTGCATCATGTTACCACACCGTCAACAACTGTATCGTATTATCACACCCTTACCTACTGCATCAGGTTATAATATCCTCATCTACAGCAACATTTTAATACAGCCTCACCAACTGCATCATGTTATCAAACCCTCACCTACTGCATCCTGTTATCACACCCTCACCAACTGCATCATGTAAACACACCGTCACCAACTGCATCATATTACCACACCTTCACCTACTGCATCATGTTACCACACCCTCACCTATTTCATCAGGTTACACACTCTCACCTACTGCATCCTTTTATACAACCTCACCTACGGTATAATGATAACACAACCTAATTTACTAGATCATGTTACCAAACCCTCATCGACTGCATCATGTTACCACACCCTCACCTACTACATCATGTTAATACAATCTCACCTACCGCCTAACCAACTGCATCATGTTATCATATCCTTACCTAGTGCATCAGGTTATCACACCCTCACCTGCTGAATCATGTTCACACACCCTCACCAACTGCTACAAGTTATCACACCCAAACCTACTGCAACGTGTTACCAAAACCTCACCTACTGCATCATGTTAACAAATCCTTGCCTGCTGCATCATGTCGCCAATCCATCACCTACTGCATCACGCAATCACACCCTTACGTACCGCATCATGTTACCACATCTTCACATACGGCAACATATTAACACGCCATCACCTACTGAATCATGTTAACACACACTTACCTACTGCATCATGTTACCACACCTTCACCTACTGTATCATATTACCACATCTTTACCCACTGGATCATATTACCACACCCTCACCTACTATATCATGTCATCAAACCTCACCTACTGAATCATGTTGCAACACCTTCACCTACTACACCGTTTTAATACACCCTCACCTACTGCATCATATTACCAAACCCTCACTTACTGCATTATGCTATCACACCCTCACCTATTGCATCATGTTACCACATATTCACATACGGCATCATATTAACAAGCCTTTACCTACTGCATCAGGTAAAACACTCACCTACTGCATCATGTTAACTCACCTTCACCAACTCAATCATATTACCAAATCTTCAACTACTACATCATGTTACTACATCCTCACCTACTGCATCATGTTATCACACCCTCACCTACGTCATCATATTACCATATCCTCACCTTCTTTATCATGTTAACACACTTTCACTTAGAGCACCATGTTACCACACCCTCACCAGCTGCGTCATGTTGTCACACCCTTACCTACTGCATCATGTTACCACACCCTCACATACTGCATCGTGTTACCACACCCGCACCTAATTCATCATGTTAACAAACCCTCGCCTATTGCATCACATTACCACACCCTCACCTACTGCATCATGTTACCACACCTTCACATACTGCATCATGTTATCACACCCTTACCGACTGCATCATGTTACCACAGCTTCACTTAGAGCATCATCTTAATACACCCTCACCTACTGCATCGTGTTGCCACCCCCTCACATATTGCATCATGTTAACAAACCCTCACCTACTGCATCAACTTAGCACACACTCACCAAGAGCATCATGTTATGACACCCTCACATACTCCATAATGTTACCAAAACCTCACCTACTGTAATGTATTACCAAACCCTCACTTATTGCATCATGATAAGACACTCTCACCTACTACATCATGTTACCAGACCTTCACCTACTGCATCATATTAACACACCTTCACCTAGTGAATCACCTTACGACACCCTAAATTACTGCATCATATTATCAAACACTCACCTACTGCATCATGTTACCACACCCTCACCTATTGCATCATGTTATCACAAACTCACCTACTGCATAAGATTACCAAACCCTCACCTACTGCATCATGTTATCACACCATCACCTACTGTATCTTTTTGTTAAACCTTTACCTAATGCATCATGTTAACATATCCTCACCTACTGCATCAAGGTAACAAACCTTCACCTACTGCATCATGTTACCACATCCTCACCAAGTGCATCATGTTATAACACCGTTTCCCACTGCATCATGTTACCAAACTCTCAACAATTGCATCATGTTGTCTATCCTCACCTAATGCATCATGATAACAAACCCTGACCTACTGCATCATGTTACCACACCCTCACCAACTGCATCATGTTACAACATACTCACCTACTGCATCATGTTATCAAACCCTCGCCTACTGAATCATGTTACCACACCTTCACCTACTGCATCATGTTAACACACACTTACCTAATGTAGCATGTTATCAAACCATCACGTACTGCATCATGTTACCACATCGTCACAAGCGGCATCATGTTAACACGCCTTCACTTACTGCATCAGGTTAACACACACTAACCTGCTGCATCATGTCATCACACATTCACATACTGCATCATGTTGTCACACCCTCACCTACTACCACATGTTATCAAACCCTCGCCTACTGCTTCATGCTATCATACCCTCACCTACTGCATCATGTTACAACAACTTGCAGCATCAAATAAACACACTCTCACCTACTCCTTCGTGTTACCACACCCTCACCTACAGGATCACGTTAACATACCCTCATCTACTGCATCATGTTATCAAACCCTCACCTACTGCATCATGTTTTCACACAGTCACCTGCTGCATCCTGTTATCACACCTTCTTCTGTATCATGTTATCACACAATTACCTACTGCATTATTTTACCACATTTTCACCCACTACATCATGTTAACAAACCCTCACCTACTACATCATTTTACCACACTTTCACCTAATGCATCATGTTACCACGCCCTCATCTACTACATCATGTTACAACACCCACATCTACGGCATCATGTTACCACACCTTCATCTACTACAGCATGTTAATAAACCCTCACCTACTGCATCATCTTACCACACTCTCACCAACTGTATCATGATATCTCACCCTTACCTACTGCATCAGATTATAACACCCTAACCTACTTCCACATGTTGATACAGCCTCACCAACTGCATCAGGTTATCAAATCCTCACCTACTGCATCATGTTACCACAACCTCCCCAACTACATCATTTCAACACACCCTCTACTATTGCATCATGTTACCACATCCTCACTTACTGCATCATGTTATCACACCCTCACCTACTGCATCATGTTACCAAACACTCATTTAGTACTTCATTTTATCACACTCTCACGCACTGCATCATGTTATCATACCCTCACCTACTGCATCATGTTACCACACTCTCACCTACAGCATCATGTTACCACACCCTCACGTACTGCATCCTGTTATACACCCTCACCTACTGTATCATGATACCACAACCTAATTTACTACATCATGTTACCAAACTCTCATCTACTGCATTATGTTACCACTCCCTAACCTACTACTTCTTGTTAATATAACTTCACCTACTGCATCATATTACAACACCCTCACCAACTGCATCATGTTATCATATCCTTACCTGCTGCATCAGTTTATCACACCCTCACCTACTGAGTCATGTTATCAAGCCCTCATCAGCTGCATCATGTTTTCAAAACCTCACCTATTGCACATGTTAACACACCCTCACTTACTTCATCATGTTACCACACCCTCACCAACTGCATCATGTTATCACATCTTACCTACTGCATCGTGTTACCAATACCTCACCTACTGCATCATGTTACCACACCCGCACCTGCTGCATCATGTTATCAATCCACCACCTACTACATCTTGATATCACATCCTCACCTACTGCATCATGTTACCACATCTTCACATACGGCAACATATTAACACGCCATCAACTACTGAATCAGGTTAACAAACAGTCACCTAATGCATCATGTTACCACACCACTTACTGCACCATATCAAAACTTCTTCACCTACTGCATCATATTACCACACCTTCACCTACCTCATTATGTTATTAAACCCTCACCTACTGCACCATGTTACCATATCTTCACCTACTGCACCATGTTAAAACACCTTCACTTAGTGCATCATGTTACCACATCCTTACCTACTGTATCATGATAACAAACCCTCACCTAATGCATCATGTTGCGAAACCCTTACGTACTGCACCATGTTATCATACCCTTACCTATTGAACCATGTTACCACAGCTTCACCTACTGCTTCATGTTAATATAACCTTACCTAGTGCATCTTCTTACCAAACCATCACCTATTGCATCATGTTATAACACCATCACCTAATGCATCTTATTATATTACCCTAACCTACTGCATCATGTTACCACACCCTCACCCACTGCATCACTTTATCACACCCTCATCTGTTGCATCATATTAACAGAACTTCACTTACAGCATCATGGTAACACACCCTCGCCTACTGAAAAGTGTTGCCACACCCTCACCTACTGCGTCATGTTAATCTACCCTCACATACTGCATCATATTATCACACCCTCACCAACTGCTTCGTGTTATGACACCCTTTCCAACTCCATCATGTTACCACAACTTCACCTACTGTAATATATTACAAAACCGTCACTTACTACATCATGATAAGACACCCTCACCTACTGCATTATGTTACCAGACCTTCACCTACTGCATCATATTAACACACCTTCACCTACTGCATCATCTTACGACACTCAACTACTGCATCATATTATCAAACCCTCACCTACTGCATCATGTTACCACACCTTCAACTATTGCATCATATTATCACAACCTTACCTACTGCATCAGGTTACCACACCGTCAAATACTGCATCAGGTTACCACACCGTCAAATACTGCATCATGTTATCACTTCCTTGCCTACTGTATCATGTTATCAAACCCTCACCTACTGCATAATGTTATCACACCATCACCTACTGTATCATGTTATAAACCTTCACCATATGTATCATATTAATACACCCTCACCCACTGCATCATATTACTACACCCTCACCTACTGCATCAAGTTAGCAAACCCTCACATACTGCATCATGTTACCATATCCTCACCAACTGCATTATGTTATCATACCCTTTCCAACAGCATCATATTACCAAATTCTCACATACTGCATCATGTTAACACACCTTCAAATACGACATCAAGTTAACACGCCTTCACCTGCTGCATCAGGTTAACAAACACTCACCTATTGCATTATATTACCACAACTTTACCTACTGCATTATGTTAACAAACCCTCACCTGTTATATCATGTCACCACACCCTTACTAACTACATCATGTTAACACACCCTCACTTACCGCATCATGTTACCACACCTTCACCAACTGCATCATGCTATCAAACCCTCACCTACTGCATCATGCTACCACACCCTCAACTACTGCATCATGTTATCAAACCCTCACCCACTGATTCATGTTAACACACCCTTACCTACTGCATCATGTTACCACATCTTCACCTACTGCATCATATTAACAAACCCTCAACTATTACATCATGTTACCACACCTTCACCTACTGCATCATGTTACCACACCTTCACCTAGTACATCATGTTACCACAACCTCATCTACTGCATCATGTTACCACACCCTCACCTAATACAGCATGTTAATACACCCTCAAATACTTCATCATGTTACCACACCCTCACCAACTGTATCATATTATCAGACCCTTATCTACTGCATCAGGATATAACATCCTCACCTACTGCAATAGTTAATACAGGCTCACCAACTGCATCATGTAAACACACCGTCATCAACTGCATCATGTTACCACACTCTCACCTATTGCATCATGTTATCAAACCCACACGTACTGCATCATGTTTTCACTCCCTCACCTACTGCATTATGTTACCACACATTTACTTACTGAATCATGTTACCACACCCTCACCTACTGCATCATGTTACCACACCCTCACCTATTTCATCAGGTTAACACACCCTCACCTACCGCATCCTGTTATTCATCCTCACCTACTGTATGATGATACCACAACCTAATTTACTACATCATGTTACCAAACCGTCATTGACTGAGTCATTTTAACACCCTCACCTACTACATCATGTTAATAAAACCTCACCTACTGCATCATATTACAACACCCTCACCAACTGCAACAAGTTATCATATCCTTACCTACTGCATCAGGTTGCAACAACCTCACCTACTGAATCATCTTAACACACCCTCACCAACTGCTACATGTTATCACATCCTTACCTACTGCATCGTGTTACCAAAGCCTCACCTATTGCATCATGTTACCACATCCTTAACTGCTCCATCATGTTACCAATCGATCACCTACAACATCACGCTATCACACCCTTAGGTACTGCATCATGTTACCACATCTTCACATACAGCAACATATTAACACGCCATCACCTACTGAATCAAGTTAACACACACTCACCTACTGTATCATAATACCACATCTTCACCTACTGGATCATATTACCACACCCTCACCTACTACATCGTGTAATGAAACCCTCACCGTCTGAATCATGTTGCAACACCTTCACCTACTATATCGTTTTAAAACACCCTCACCTACTGCATCATATTACCAAACCCTCACCTACTGTATTATGCTATCACATCCTCACCTACTGCATCATGTTAACACATATTGACATACGGAATCATATTAACAAGCCTTCACCTACTGCATCTAGCTAACAAACACTCACCTACTGCATCATATTACCAAACCTTCACCTACTCAATCATGTTACAAAATCTTCAACTACTACATCATGTTACCACACCCTCACCTACTGCATCATGTTATCACACCCTCACCTACTGTATCATATTACCATATCTTCACTTACTTTATCAAGTTAACACACTCTCACTTAATGCATCATGTTACCACACCCTCACCAACTGCATCATGTTGTCGCACCCTCACCTACTGCATCATGTTACCACACCCTCACATACTGCATCATGTTACCACACCCGCACCTAATTCATCATGTTAACAAACTCTCGCTTATTGCATCATGTTACCACACCTTCACCTACTGCATCATGTTACCACACCTTCACCTACTGCATCATGTTATCACACCCTCACCTACTGCATCATGTTACCACAGCTTCTCTTAGAGCATCATGGTAACACACTCTCGCCTACTGCATCGTGTTGCCACCCCCTCACCTATTGCATTATGTTAACAAACCCTCACCTACTGCATCAAGTTATCAAACTCTCACCAATTGCAGCATGTTATGAGACACTCATCTACTCCATCATGTTACCAAAACTTCACCTACTGTAATATATTACCAAACCCTCACTTACTGCATCATGATAAGACGCTCTCACCTACTGCATCATGTTACCAGACCTTCACCTGCTGCATCATATTAACACACATTCACCTACTGCATGTGGGGGGGTACAGCAGCAGGTGAGTCAGAATGAACGAGGACTCTCAGAGGTTGAATTACCTCTTCCTGTGAACGTGTGGAAGAAACCGTGGAGGGACGTGGTCAAGGAAGCAGACAGCGGTGCACCAGCGACACAGACAGTGGGACCGAGCACAATTAAGGTAACTGATAAAACTAGTGACTTGTTTGGTGCAGTGGTGAATCTCATAGAAGAAGTTAAAATACTTAAGAAGAAAGTTGAGGATAGTCAAAAGGTAATAGCTCGCTTCTGTGAAGCTAAACGTCCTGACAGTGGATTCGATTGTGTACGAGTTCACAAAGATGTGGAAGTTTCGGGTAAATCACCCGAGGACACAACTAAGGATGTAGGAAAGGGAGTGTCTTGCAGCTGGGCTGAGATTAGTGAAAATGCTTCTGAACAGTATTGCTCGATGGAGTCAAACAGGCTGCCCCCGCTGTGGGAGGAGGCAGGAAATATTAAAATAAGGCAGGAGATACGCCGCAGTTGGGCGAATATTCC
>JAYMFT010118587.1:0-13320 GCA_038088735.1 Panulirus argus
TATATATATATATATATATATATATATATATATATATATATATATATATATATATATATATATATATCAATTCTAAAAGATGAATATGAATGTCATATGGAAATAGCTCAAGGACTAACCAGACATTAGTGGATCAGGTCGACTGCTGCACGTGCATATGGTGCAGGGGATGAAACTAAAGAAAACTGAACATGTTTTTCTCTTTCCATATCGGCCAGCAGGATAGCTTGTCTACCCCTAGGGAGCTGTGCACTGCATCCCTTGCATCAACTTTGGGGCTGGGAGCTTTAGAATTTCAAAGTAACCTCAGCAAAAGGCGGATGTCTGTATGTATGAATTCCACCCGAAGGGAATAGGAACGGAGTTAGATAGATAGATTTATTTTTGAGGAAAGTGAATGGTTCTCCTTGACTAATTTCGTCCATATACGTACATATAGTTTCAGCTCTGGACAGAGAGTGCGCAAAACCATTCACCTTGTACGAGTAAATCCCTCAGGAAACCTGCCTTGTCGTCAACGGTTCTTTAGAATTATAGAACGACTATATGCTTTGTGTTCTCTGTAACTTTAAAACCCATAACTAGAATTTAGTGGTCATTCTTTTCTAACATCTCTACATGCCTGTTACTCCGTGACAGTTACATTAGTCTTCTGCTGTACTCCTGATGGTGAGTATTTGCACCTGTATCATGGGAACTGGCTCTCTGCAGCGATAAGCTTGTAGATGTATGGCTGTAGCTGATGATTGCTGTGTCCCGCAGGTTCGGCTGTTCTGTAATGACAAGACCCACAACCGTGTGGCGCCCAACAAGCATAATTCGCTGTGTGGAGGACGTTCCGCCTGGGAGATTATCCAGCAGACTGCAGACTTCGCCGGCGGGAGGTGAGTACTGCCTACCAGAGGACAGCGGGAAGGGCGGTGAGGGTGGTTGCCAGGGAGGGGAATGATACGGAAGGGAGGGATATTTGCCCAGGGAGGTTAAGTGGATAGTACGCACACAAGGAAGATATAGGGAAATTACTGTCATTTCTAGGGAGGGGTTTTAGACGTTTACTTGCTGGATATCAAATAGCATTGCCAGGGAGAAGATAAACTGGACTGGACTACAGCTAGGGAGGATGTAGATCAACTGGCACGGTCATTAAGGCCGTCAACGTCAAGCTACATCTTCCAAACGTAAAATCTTTACCTCCTTCCTCAGGTGTTGGGGATAATTCCAAAACCACATACACTCACTATACATGTGGCCCGACGCAGGAAGAATTCTACTGCTGGTTATCATGACAGTAGTGAAGAATTATATGTTAATTAGGATACAGCCGAGACTCGATAGGATATGAAGAGAACATTTGAATTATGCATTAGTAAGGTGCAACAGATAAAAATGTATGAGTTCACGATTTATTTCAAGCCTGCAGTTAATGAATAAATTGCATATATTATGTTCTTCCAGTAACATGTCAGTATCAGGGAACAGCATGATTCATAGCATAACCTGTTTACAAACATTTTATGCATCCAAAAATTCTAAAAAATGCATCGTCAATTTGCACATGAAACTTTCATCAGAGTTGCTTCCCTCAGCGACAGTAATGAAGACTGTCTGTTATCCTTTAACATAAACAAATCGTACAGACATACTTAGTCATAGGTCGGTGTCTTCACAGAAAATACAGACAAGACAATCTTTCCCTTAGGATGATAATATTAGAATACTGAACTGCCCAGGCTAATTGTCCAAGCTACAAAGGGAGGAGAATGTTTTTTTCATAGCATTTAAGTCTTGACTGCTATTCCCTGGTTATTTCCCACAGGAACTCTGCCAGTAATGGTAGTCGAGGCCTGGAGCCCATCTTGAGGTTCGTGCAGCAGGCGAGTCCCCGCTATGTCTTCGTCATTGAGGACACCGCCACCATGAACCTGCAGGTCAGTAGCTGTTTCCTCTGACACCCCCAAACAGCCGGTTGTTTTGCATGAATCTAACCAGGAATAGTATTCTGTTTAAATTAGTTATTGAACACGCATTGAAGGGAGTTATGATTCAATATCAGCCTGTATAGTCAAGTCTTGGTACGTTCCATAGATAATAAGTGTTTCGATATGTCTTACACTGTAGTTAAAGGTTAGGCTTTATCCCTGACAGCGTCGCTGGGAATTCTTACGAAAGGCGATGCGTCGTGTGGTAGTGTACGACGTTCCTGACGGTGCTCACGTCGGTGTGGTTATCTTCAACTCGGTAGCGCGGACGGTGGCGCCTCTCTCCTACATCGAGAGTGAGGACTCAGACATGAGGCAACGCGTCGGATCTTCCTTGCCCCGCAACCCCTCGCCGGTGCCTGAGAGTCACAAGTGCATCTTGTGTGGGCTGCAGGAGGCGGGGAGGGTGCTGGACTATGGCAAGAAGGCCAGCGGTGCCACCCTCATCTTGATCACCACCGGATCGAGTCCAACTCCACAACGGGAGATAGACGAGATAATCAGCCTGGCTGAGCAGTGGCACTTGAAGATCGAGGTCGTGCTGTATCCGCTGACGGAACGCAGGGGAGCCGCAGCTACGTCGCACGGCCTCGAGTCTGTGGTGGAAGCTACGCGAGGCTCCATCTTCACCGTCATGGACGAAGGTGTCGGTAACGATTCGAAAGTGAAGATGATGATGGCGCTAATGGATGCTCTTATGGCGGCTGTGCAACAGAACGCGCCCTCCTCAGCCCCAGGATCCCCTGTTTTGGTTCACAGCGCCGCCTACCCTGGAGGCATAGCATCGATGTCAGCTGGAGCCTTTGCCCTGGACGACTCGCTCGGCCCAAACGCTCGCTTCTCTGTCTACTACTACGACCTGAACCATGTAGGCAACGCTATCCAGCTCACAGCCCCCAACGGGGATAAGATTGCTTCCGTCAATGTGCAGGAAGAAGACGGTGATGTGAACATGATCTTCGTGAGTCTGGAGAAGGCAGAGGTGAGTCGCATAATATGTGTGAATTCTTAGTTTCGCTGTGAGTTTAGGTTTTGGAGACGAACTGTAACTGTACTTGTGACTTTGGCTTTATCATAATGCTCTGAATTTTCTAGTATTAGACATCAAGTTTGAAACCAAATTTCTGTAAAGGTTCGATCATAGAGTTCTTAAGTAGAGAATCAAAAAGATATTGTGATATATACATATTCTGAAGTGAGTGAGTGGTTCCAAGTGAAGGTTGGCCTCTGACAGGGGTAAGTAATGTCCCCATGGTTGGTCAATTTGTTTATGGTTGGGATGGTGAGGGAGGTAAATACACCAGCCTTGGAGAGATGGGCGAGGATGCAGTCTGTAGGGGATGAGAGGACCTGGGAATTGAGTCAGTTGTTGTTTGCTGATGATATAGCAGTGGTGGCAGATTCGAGTGAGAATATTTGAAGAGAGGAAATTGGTAGTAAATGTGAATTAAAGCAAGGTTATTTGATTCAGCAGGGTTAAGAGAGAGGCTAGTTGGGATGTGAGTTTGAATGGAAAAAACTTGGAGGAAGTGAAGTGTTTCAGATATCGGAGAGTGGACATGGCAGCGAATAGAACCATGGAAGCGGATTTAAGTCATAGGGTGGATGAGGGGGAGAAGGTTCTGGGAGCAATGAAGAATGTGTGGAAAGAGAGAACATTATCTGGTAGGGCAAAAATTGGTATGTTTGAAAGTATAGTAGTATGGCTGTGTGGAGGAGGGTGGATGTGTTGGAAATCAAATGTTTGAGGACAATATGTTGTGTGAGGTAGTTTGATCGAGTAAATGATGAAAGGATAAAGAGAGAGTTGTGGTAATGAAAAGAGTGGTTGAGAAAGCTGAAGAGGGGGAGCTAAATGGTTTGGACATATGGAGATGAAGAGTGAGGAAAGGTTGACAAGGAGGATATATGTGTCAGAAGTGGAGGGAATAAGGAGAACGGGGAGATCAAACTGAAAAAGGGAAGATGGAGTGAAATATATGTTGAGCAATCCGGTCCCTTAATAAGCAGGAGGGTGAAATAGTGACGGGATAGAGTAAATTGGAACGATGTAGTATACAGGGGTCGACGTGCTGTCAATGAAGTGAACTATGGCATGTGAAGCGTCTAGGGTAAACCATGAGAAGATCATCTGTGGTGCCTAGTTGTGGACAGGGAACTGTGGTTTCGGTGCAATACACATGACAGTTAAAGAATGGATGTGAGCGGATGTGGTATCTCTTCGTCTGTTCCTGGCGCTGCCCCAATAAAACGGGAAACGGCGATCAAGTATGGAAAAACAAATATTCTTGAGCTCATATATTTGACTCTCCGTGTGTGGTGTCTTGGCAGCGAGGCCTGTGGACGTACAGCGTGGAGAACAGGGCCGATTCCCACCAGGGCTTGTACGTGCAGGTGACGGCCAAGCGAAACTCGTCACAGGGCGTGCAGGTGAGGCTCTGGACCAGCTCTGGCTCTCGACCCATCAACTCCTCTGACCCATCCTCTCCCGTGGTGATCTACGTTGAGGTGAAAGCTGGCGTGGCACCCATCATGGACGCCAGGGTGGTGGCCACACTCCAGAGACTCGGCACCAACGCTACTGGAAGCAACTACCCGCCCATTTTCCTCGACCTATGGGACAATGGCATCGGCGGTGAGAAAACTGCGCTTCTCTCTTTCTCTCTCTCTCTCTCTCTCTCTCTCGCAGATAAGGTATTGGGAATAAGGGTGAAGGAGAGGTGGGGTGATTACAATCGTAGAATTATCCTGGATGACTTAACTGATTTTCCCTCTTGTGCCTCCAGACCCGGACATTACAAAAGGCGACGGTGTGTACTCCCGCTACCTCCCGCCGCTGCCTGGGAACCCCGGCCGCTACCTGCTGAGCGCCGATGTCGACTATAACAGCGGTCTGGCTGTGGTGGCTAAGGGGCCCCCGACGCGCCACCACAAGAGCCCATCCTCACATCTGCCGCACTATTATCAACACAGCTACGACAGCTGGAACACTGACCAGACGTGCTGCGGGTACGCCCTGCCCCACGTGCACACCCGCCGTGCCCCACCGTTCTTACGGCACTCCACCTGGGGAGTCTTGGAAGTGATGTCTCCGACGCCCTTCCGAGATACCGCCCCTCCCTCGCGCATCCTGGATCTCCGGGTGGAAGTCAACGACACAGTGCACGAGATCACTCTCCGCTGGACGGCTCCGGGCGACGACTGGGACGTGGACAGGGCCGACCACTATGAGGCAGTTGTGGCGCCCTTCTGGAAGGAGGCTAGAGCCTTCCAGGGCGACCGTCTGACGGGCCTACCTCAGCCCCTCCCGGCTGGAACCCTTCACACCACTAACCTTCACTTCATCAGATACGAGGAGGTTAGTTCACTCGGTTTTGGTCCGTTCATTGTTACTCCATAGAGTTAGTCCACTTAGTGTTAGTTCACTCCCTGCTAGTTTACCC
Source organism: Panulirus argus (assembly GCA_038088735.1). Lineage (NCBI taxonomy): Eukaryota > Metazoa > Arthropoda > Malacostraca > Decapoda > Palinuridae > Panulirus > Panulirus argus. The sequence goes on from JAYMFT010118587.1 coordinate 5,423, forward strand.
ATCCAATGTTAGTTCACTTAGTGCTAGTTTATCCATTCAGAGTTAGTTCAGTTAGTGCTAGTATACTCAATCAATGTTTGTCCACTTACAACTAGTGTACTCAGGATTAGTCCACTTATTCTTGTTACATTCAGTGTTGCTCCTCGATTCACCATTACACCACTCAGAGTTTTAAAAGGAATACAAAGGTATTCAAGCATCTACAGACCAACGGGTTCTTTCGAAGCTGTTTGTGAAAGCTGAAGATATCAGAAACTCACAGATTAGTGTGGCAAAAGTTAGCAAGTATACAGATAATTCAAAGTGGATAAATTGCAAATTGTCGTTGTAACTTAGGAGGCGCAAATCATGTAAAAAATATGGACTTGAAGCGAAGTATTTATCTAGTCTATTCTTAAACGGATCTATAGGACTGCTTTCGATCAATCTACCTGGAGAGTCGTTCGATATGTTAACAATCCTGTTTGAAGACAAAGTACTCCGCCTTATTCTAGATAAAGCGTTTACCCACGAGTGAAATCAGATGAATCAAATCTTGACTAACTTGAAAGATCAAGACTGTAAAAGTTATTGATCCTTTTGAGTATTTGTATTGGATCACCTCTTACCCTTCTCTTTTCTAAGATAGATTCATGTCGTTTAGTCTGCTCTCATAAGTTTATTTCTTAGTCAGGGAATCATCTTGATAGTTCGAAGCTGTACTCTCTACATTCTGTCTATGTCTGTTTTTGAGGTAGGGTAACCAAAAGTGAACACAATGTTAAAAAGAAAAGTTGTGGACGGACCAATAATTTGTAAAGAGTAAGGATGAATTCCCTGGACTTATATTCGAAGACTCTCCCTATGAATCCAAGAAATTTGTTGGAAGTTTTAACTGATTCTGAGCACTGCTTACCTGGTTTTAGGTCACCAAACATTATTATGCCCGTCTTTTTCCTCACATTTACCATCTGCGGTTCAACAGAATTCATACTGTACCTTGCCTTTTTCGTTTTCACTACTGATCTGTGAATATTTGCACTTATCGATATCAAAATTCATCTGCCATCTATGAACCCAGTCCATCAGTCTGTCTATGTCAGTTTGAATTTGTAGACGTTCAAGTTCATTTGTAGATTCATTTCCCAGCGAAAGTATCGTCAGTGAATTAAGATATAATGAAATGCAACCCATTTTCATTATCATTATTATAAATGAGAAAGAGAACAGATCCCAAGCATGTTCCTTGTGGCACTCCACTTGATACGTCAAACCATTCTAATGCTTGACCATTAATCGCAACCAGGCAACCGCTGAAGTACAACCCCATCAATGCCAGGTGACTTAATTTTGTTAGTAATCTTTGATGCAGAACCCTATCGAAAGTTTTTCAAAAATCTAGATAGATAGCATCAACTGCTTTGCTTTCGTCGTTCATGTTGATTACATCATCATAAAAGAAATCAAGCAGATTTGCCAGGCATGAGCGATTTGTCGAAAACCATGCTGAGAATCGTTTATTAAGCGGTGGTCTGTTAAGTGGTTTATAATTTTGTCTCGAATGATGGTTTCCATAAATATCCCAACTACTGATGTCAAGCTGATAGGACGATAATTATTATATTTCTTGAATATCGGTGTTACACTGGCAAACTTCTGTTCATCTGGAACTTTTCCCGTAAGAAGCGACTTGTTGAAAAGGAACTATCTCATCTTTACCCTGTTTCATTTTTCTTGGATTAAACTTATCAGGGCTTGACGTTTTATTCATTTCCATTTATTACTGAAAGTGTGTCTTCGTCTTTTATGTCAATTTGTTGAAGAACGTTCGTGTCATTTTCACTGAACATATCATCCGGGATTGCCTGTCAAGAGTAATGCGAAGATCATAAGAATTTGCATGTTTAAGTTCGGGCATTTTTTCGCTAATGTCATGTTGATCAACATTACATGTAGTGTTAAAAGCGACCTCAACAGTAATTCGTCGGTGATCGCTTGTACCAAACGTTCCTCCAACTTCAGCATTATCAACAAGATCCTCATGTGTATTCAGGACTAGATCTAATATATTCTCGTCGCGAGTAGGTTTCTCGACTAACTGGATTAGGGCACTATCAAGCAAATTCAAGTAAAGTCCTCGACCGGAGCTACTAGAAAGGAATTCTTCCCATTACTGTTAGTTTTTACTCAATTAGAGTTAGACCACTTAGCGTTTATCTACTTAAAGTCCGCTCGGTTACTCCACTCATTTATATTCCTCTCCGTGCTACTCAGAGATAGTCTACTTAGTTTTACTCCACTTGGAGCTTGTGCACTTAGTGTTACTCCACTCAGAGTTAGTCCACTCATTGTTATTCCACCTAGAGTTATTCCACTCAGTGTTGCTGCATACACTGTTATATCGCTTAGTCCACTCAGTGTTAATACACTCAGGGTAAGTCCGCTCAGTGTCGGTCCTTTCACACTATCCGGTTTCTCGCCGTGGACGGTAACGGTCCGGCGCCGGGCCGTGCCTAGACACAGTTCACCAGTGTGTACCCTGCAAGGGAAGGATATGGGTCGCAGGCAACGTCTGAAAGCCCTGCACCTCTTGAATTTAAGGAAAAAGAAAAGGCGTGATGTGTAGTGTGAAGATAGCCTAAAGCAAGCTCAGTCGACTGGCTCCGTCCGGTCCCGTTGCTAACCATGGGACCGGACGGAGCCAGTGGGTCGCCGTGCGTGCATCCGGCGCCGTGCCAGCAAATTAGCCGTGGACGTGCCGTGTGAAGAAGGCCTCCATAAGAATATTCAGTCAACAGAAGTTCACGGCGCCGGGCCGTGGACGGCCACGGTGAGAAACCAGATAGTGTGAAAGAGGTCTTACTCCTGTCAATGTTACTCCACTCAAAACCACTAAATTCAGTGTTATTCCTCTCAGTGATAGTCCATTCAGTGTTAGTCCGCCCAGTGGTACTCGACCTAGAGTTACTCCACTCAGTTCACGTGGTATTCATCTCCCAATAGTTACAGGGGTAGGTCTTTAGGTGGCCGGCTGTTGCTTAACATATCGTCAACTGTTTTCTCACAAACGTATCTAATTGGTTCATTATTCCGTATTAACAATTTTGTTGAAGAAAAAGTACTCTGAATCATTTGAAACAAAGCGTTTGCCCATGCGTCTGCACCCATTACCATGAGGGATATTTGGTGTTTAAAACAATATCCAATGATAATTATTTCGACCAAGATTATGAACTTCTTTGGTGATAATCAGTAACTGCATCAGATCAACTATGAACCTTCTCTTTTCTTAGTCACACAAGTTTAATCCTTAGATATTCGTGAGTGAATATAACCTTCCTTCAGTTTCATCTGCAAGATATCATACAGTTTGAACTCTTGATGACATTAAGTCTATATATAGATAAACAGGGGTCTTGCTCCTGAGTGTTCCCAGAACAATATTTCAAAATGATGTTTAAGTCTGTCACAATGAAAAATTCTAGTTAGCTTTAAACTTAAAATTGTGAACAAAAGCTCTGTTTTGTGAAAGCCTGACTAACTCTGAAACTATAGCTATGTGCTCAAACCCCTTTCCTAGGAGTTGGCTCTAAAACTAGAAATGTACGCTAGAGCTCCTGTACGAGGGAATAGAATGGCGTTTGATGAATGCAGCAGCCTCAGAACAGCTTAACAAAGGAATAAGTACATACACACACACATATATATATATATATATATATATATGGGGATGGATATCATAATAACAATGATTTTCTGGGTGTCACAGCTGTGGTACGTGACTGTGCGAGCAGTGGACGAGGCTGGTAACATTGGAGGTGTTGGCAACATCGCGCCTCTGTGGGTTCCCCGGCCACCCACAACCTACGAGATCACCACCAGGACCCAGCCTGCCCTCACCACCTCAGGTACGTCATCCGCGGCAGCTTTCCCTCATAAAGGAGCCGCAGTTAAACATGCGGAGCTGTTTATATGGTGGTGCATATCGATGTGTTTATCGACTGATAAAATGGATAATGATGATAATTAACGGTTTATCAAACTAATTGCAGCCAAAGCGTGCAGTCTTATGTATATACTGTCTCAAAGTGCGTAAACTAAAGCTAATTCTTCACTAATCTATAACCAACGTTTACCTTAGTCTAATCCATGAGTTCCTTTATGTGACATTTCTGTCTTGTTCCAGGGAATTACACGATGCCTTCCGAGCTAGGGTCGGGCCGGCCTGTAGGTATGACAGAGTTGCAGCTAGAGGACGTGGCCGTCATCCTGGGCAGTATCGGGGGGTTCCTAGTGGTGGTTGCGGTGCTGGTCTCCTACTGCTACTGCCACACCACCAAACGGCGGAAGCAACAGCGTGAGAAGGACGCGGAGGCGGTGCAGGCAGGCGGGGTCGGCGGCAGCGTCATGGTTAAGTCGGGGTCGGTATGTGGCGAGGATGGCGGTGGCAGCCATGAGTCCCTGGACAGTGTGGTGAAGGAAACCCAGGAGACGGCCCGAGACGGCCGTCCCCTCTCCCCAGTGCAGTCCTGGGGCGCGACGACTCTCCTTCAGGAACACGAACGCCGACTGTCAGTTCACAGCGGGGCTGCTGAGGATGGCGTGGTGGCCTACCAGGTGGACGGCGCTCCTCTCCACGCGCCATTCCCGGACGTCACGGTGACCGACTACCGACCAGTGTCCGGCAACGGCGGCGACCCCCCTGTATACGTGCCATGCCCGCACGAGGAGGCCCCCTGCCACTGTGCCGTCCCGGGACCTGACTACACCAGCTACGCCGCCGCCTGGGACGAACCACTAACAGGTCACCTCCTCTCCCGAGCCCGCACCGCTGCCCCAACACCCGCACCCCACCAGCCGCACCTTCCACAGGCTGACCGCAAGCGTCGCAACGTCACCCAGGTCTAATGTGCCCCGGGTGTAAGGAATTCCAGGTATCGCTAGGTATACCACGAGGCTCAGGTGTGAGGTGCTCCTTGCTCAATTTAGCCCTTACTGTTAAAAGTCTTCGTGCCCTGATGAGACGAGAGGTGTTGCAGTCAGTGTGCGAAGTCGTTCGCAGAATTCTTCCACGTCTGGAAATATACTGATCGTTGGTGTGTGTACTTTGGTGCGAAACAGTGTGCAGTATTAGCAAGTGTGCAGTGAGGCTACTAAGATAAATATTCTGTTCATGCCTGGCTCTCTAAAGGAATACATCCAGGCAGACACGTGTCGAAACTCTATCAAACTCCCCTAAAGTATTCTGTAGATGTTTAAGCTAAAGAGACATGACAGTTTGAGACGGTCGCAATGAAACGCCAGACCAGTCATTCTGCATCAGCAAGGAGCACTGAATGGCTCTGAAAGAAGACATTATAAATGATGATACATATGAAGTGAAATACGTTTTGCTTCAGTTGCTCTTGCTGTTAATGGGGGCTGTTGACTTTGTAAAGTATTTCAGTTTATGAAATGATCTCACTTGCATTAAATATATAATCGTTATTTCAGCTTTTTGGTTGAATGTCGAGTGACTGAAATGCTGCAGTTCTGGATGAGCTGTCAGGAACGAATGCGAGGGACCAAAATATTCTGTACTCTGCAGTGTTTTGAGAACTTTATATATCCTGTTTTTATGATGATTTGAAGAACGCATATCATATCATGTAATATACACCGGGCTAATTCTCAAAACATGTATAGGTTTAATGTTTTATGTGATATGTGTAAATAAATAGATGTGATTAGCTTTCTTAAATGTGTATTTCTATAACATTCTTCTTTTTTAATTTTCCTCACTCTCTCCCTCCCACTCTTTGTGTGTGTCTCTCTTACTCGTTATCTTCCTCTCACTTTTCTCACTGAAAACTTTTGACTTGATGATACATGATGGAAAGTATATACTTCCGTCTGACCTCCTGAAACAATCCTCCTCTCCTTCATCCTATTCTCGATCCTTCCTTCCTTGCCCCGTCATTCTTCCTATCTTTAAACCTAAGCCTCTTCTTCTTGTTCCTCACCTATTCCTTGATCTAATCCTTCCTTTGACCCCATGTCCTCTTCTCCTCCTCCTATCCCTTAACCCGAGCTTCCCCTCTCATCCCTTCCGCATAACTAAACCTCTTCCTCTGCGCTTCCTGTCCCCAGGCCTTAAGAACATCTTCTTGCCCATCTTATACCTCAAATCTGAACCTCTTCTTCCTTCCATCTTGCCCCTCTACATCGAACACGGATCCTCTCTGTCTTGTCCTCCTCATGTTCCTTGACATTTGCCTCTCTCCTGTCCCAGAATCTGATCTGCTTACCTATCCATAAACCTGAACACCCCCTCCCCCCCCTTCTTGTCCTCTTCCTATCCCAGGCCTGACGTTTTTGTACACTAGAGCTGTCATATGAAGAAACTATTGTATTTACACTTTTCCTGACAAAACCGTCGAGGCATGAACAGGGTGTATCGCTTTTTATGTTGTAAGTGCTTTGTGATACTCATGTGAACTGAAACCAGCAGAATTAGTACATAGGCTTAGGCTGGGATAATTACGTGTTTCATAAGGCTAAGAAGATTATGAGAACGGTCTTAAGGCTGAGGGGTGATAATGAAACGGCACTACTCCAGAAAAAATGAAAAATATTTTTTCCCGAGTAGACTCACCCCAGTGAGTGCTTCCCTGCACGGACAGAAAATACATGAAATGCAAGAGGCAGGGACGAACTGGTTTCAGAGACGTATCGCACTAACTGGGACTAGACAGTTAGTAATTCTAGCCTTCACGTTGAAAACCAGTCACTTCCTTGTGAAGAAGCAGCACGGCACCGTTTAAACTGCATTATTATCCTTATTATTTTTCAAAATACATTAGGAGCTAAGACGTCTAACTAGCACTGATGCCCCCCCTCCCAAATCCCCCTCCCCCACCCCATCCCCATCACTACTTCAGTGTGTCTGTGTTAGGCAATTTGTTTCTCTGTTTATTGTAATTTCTATGCGAGTAAGAATTGCCAGGCTTGTGTTCCAATGAGGCATTATGATATTTTCTTACTGTGAGACGTAGGGGACTTAAAGCTGTCATAAACATGGACGTTGTACGGTGTTTTGCACTAGTCATTAAAGATTGCCAAGTGAATGTATACCATAAAAGGTTTTTTTCATTACCCTAAGATGAACATTCATTGTGTCTTTCATTATTCACCATAAGAAGAGTGTGTTGTGGTGTCTTAAACGTCTGGCTTAATACAAATGGTACTTTAGTGATTCATTTAATGATAAGTATATGACACAATAACTTTTCATGAAAACCGTTTACACAAATTGTTATAAATGGAAATGGTTAAGAGCTTATGGAGCTGTGCTGGAAAAAGACAGGTGACTGAGAATACCTGGTTTAAAAAGAGAGACATGCAAAAGTATACGTATGTGAGTAGGAGAGATGGTCATTGGGCATAACTGGATTACATATTGATTGATAGGCATGTAATAGAGAGACTTTTCGATGAAAATATTCTGAGGGGCACAGCTGGTGCAGAATTTCACGGCACTGGGTTATGTTGATGTTATTATTGTACGTCAATCGTAAACATTAGGTATCCTTGCTCTACCTTTAGTTCTATCCACGATTGTCACGATGGTGACGACAGTGATAATGATATTTGTTAATCATATTAACACCATCATCATGGTCACTGTTTCTACGATTATCATTTCTCTGATCATCATGGTTACATTCCAAGAATAAAAGGTTATAAGTATAATCATTATTGTCATTCTCATTAACGTATTCGTCAGTCTCACAGATATCTTTTTAATGTTTGGTTTCGTCACCTTACGACTCATCGTCTATGTTCTTTATTTATCGTTAATATTCTTACTGTATGAATTTTTCATTATGCTATAATGGAACCTCTTTAAAACCTTATCGAATACAGCGCTGAGTATATAT